>JAEAOA010000845.1:610000-625000 GCA_016746295.1 Potamilus streckersoni | reverse complement strand
TGGCACAGACAGCGACCTTGTGATAAAAGCCTCACTTAGCAAATAAACTGATGTGACATTTAGAGATTGTAATGATGACCCCAAACCAGTATATTTATTCTGAATAGGAAATTTTCATTTGATTTATAGTATTTTTTGTCTTAGAAGGTGATGGGTTCGGAAGAAGCATCATATCCCTAAATGTTAAACATACAAGTATGAATCTCCATCTTCCGCATGTATTTCCTAAAGATTTTAGTTTAGTACTTTCGCGTCATTACAAAAGATATAAAAACAAAGATTCATCTCTCCCCATCTGTCGCATATTCCTCACTACTACTTTGATACACAATTGAACTTACCCATACACCAACTTACCCATACTCCTCTTGACGGCACAGTACTGTGCTATAAAATTTATCATTTTCTGTTTTGAATTTTTTGCTTATGAAGAAAGCTTTCAATCTATAAAATAGTCCACTCACGAAATAAAACTACAGGGAAGAGTAATAGGTTCTTTTTTATGAAAAGAAAAGACGAGCATCGTTCAACTTCTAATCCCTCCAGGAAAACTTTAATCGGTTTGATGTTTGATCACCCTCATTGTTCATGTCATTACAACTCATTCCATTAAAATTGTCACCAGCAGATGATCTTTAAATAATAGTTTGAGGAAAACTGCCATCTCATTGACTGGTAAAAAAGGCACCACAAAGAGACATCTGTCACACCATTTTCTAAACAATTCTTTTAATGTTTCTTCAGTACCAGACACAATTATCATCCAGCATGCTTCGCAATTGATGCGATTTTTTTCTTCAGAATCAAACTCTCAGTAAACCTTTGCTCTTTTGGTCAATGCAAGAGATTTATTGTGAGTATTCCTTGCTATTAAAACGCCTTCGTGGAAAATCGAATAAAAGCAGGCATCAAGCGCATCAAATAAAATCAGTATTATTCTCAACAGCTAATAAAATGTTAAATTTAAGCTCAATCATTATGATATGGGTAGATACCGATGCCACTTTATGTGATGTGGGTAGATATTGATGCCACGTTATGTGATGTGGGTAAATACTGATGCCACTTTATGTGATGTGGGTAGATACTGATGCCACTTTATGTGATGTGGGTAGATACCGATGCCACTTTATGTGATGTGGGTAGATACCGATGCCACTTTATGTGATATGGGTAGATACTGATGCCACTGTATGTGATGTGGGTAAATTCTGATGCCATCTTATGTGATGTGGGTAGATACCGATGCCACTTTATGTGATGTGGGTAGATACCGATGCCACTTTATGTGATGTGGGTAGATACTCACGCCACTTTATGTGATGTGGGTAGATACTGCTGCCACTTTATGTGATGTGGGTAGATACTGCTGCCACTTATTGTGATGTGGGTAGATACTGACGCCACTTTATGTGATGTGGGTAGATACTGATGCAACTCGTTTCTGAAGCAATTCTTAATTGTATCAAAAATGAGAAGCCTTTAGGTTACCATCTAAGCTTTCAACAATAAGGCAATTAAATTCTGTATATATATATATATATATATATATATATATATATATATATATATATATATATATATATACATACATATACATATATATATATATATATATATATATATATATATATATATGTATATATATATGTATATGTATGTATATATATATATATATATATATATATATATATATATATACATATATATATACACATATATATATATATATATATATATATATATCTGCCAGTGTTGTAATATTATGCCTGCCAGCTCTAAATCTCCATATCTGCAAGGGAAGTGCCAGTAATGAGTCAGCGTTACAGCGAACCTCCGGTAGAAGCAAACATTGGGAAATTAAGTGACGAATTTCTTCGTAGCAAGGACTTTACAGGTGGAATAAAGAACACGAATCCTATTGATTATATTCATGCTGTCATTTTGGGCATTCCCTTTTCAACCAACAGTGTATGGCATGGAGAACAGCACAATCACGAAAGAAAAAAGTGTGTACACAGGTTGTTTTTTTTTTCTTCGGGCGAGGTGACAAATCATAGTGTGCCTAAGGCACCAAAACCCCTTGTGCCTGTCCTAATTGTACGTATAATCCATTCCATTAGTATTTTATCCTGCAGATATCATTGTTTGTACTTTGTGAAAGACTTTATTTCTTTCTGACAATACCATTGACAATCGGTGAATATATCATAGGTTTAGAGAAAATAACAAATAAAATATATTATCCATGTTAGAGGCTGTGGCAAAGTTTTCTAAAACCTTATCTTACACGTTTCGACTGGTTTAAAATTTATTATCTTTAGATTTAGAAATTAAGTAAACCCGAATATAATTAATCTGGATTTCTGATAGAATCCCTTCCTGACCTCTTTTAGACAGGTAATATAATCTTTGTATGTAGTCCGATTTGTTCCCTGGAAATGTGGGCTTAATGAACACACGTTTCCGCAGTACCCGCTTCATTTTCAAGGGATGTCTATTATAAGTTTATCCAGAGGCTCTACTGCAACGATAAAATATCGATTAAGAATATTTGTGTAACGAAACAAGGATTCGGTACGAGAAACAGTAACACAAAATAACCAAATTAACAAATCGACAGCAACAGATCTCTATTTTTTTTTAAAGAGATTCGTTTGTGTACAATTCATTTGTAACAACAAAATCATACTTCGAGTGCCATTTTCTTAAATGACGCCCATGGCGACGATGATACACCAAAGGGACTGAATATGAGGCACAAAGGGCAGAAGCTGGTGGAGGGTTCCTGAGATGGATTAGTGCCCCCTCCTACCTGTATCTTTTCAACATTGCGAACTGCTCAGTGACTAGTGGTTGTCTGAACGATTAAAAAACATATGTAAGGTTTGATTTATTAGTGCCAAGGCGATAGTATTGATCGATGTCTGGATCCCTCTCAACCACTGGGACGAGGAAGAGGATAAGTAGGGTGTTGAGTGGCACCGATGGATACAGCAGCAGTTTGTTCATGAAGCACACGCTGGCAGCATAAATGAGTTTGCAAACTATTGCTATACGGTTGTTTTATGTAATTGACTGACAGGAGTAATAACGAGTAAAACATTTACAAATACAATTCTGGTCATTTTCGAAAAAAAAAAACTGCCCCCCCTTCCCCATCTTCTGACTACCTGGACAACTGCCCCGTCTTCCTGTCCCGTTAGTACAATACTGTACGTCTTTTATATATATATATATATATATATATATATATATATATATATATATATATATATATATATATATATTTGAGCACTTCTTTTATATAAACGGTGAATACAAGGAACCGCAACCTTGCCACCGTAATGGCAATAGGCAACATCATGTCCTTGTAATGTGCACAGCCTCTCTTACGAGTAATGTTAAAAATATGTCATAAGCTTATCTGATTGGATGATGCTGATAGAAAGATACTTGTTTATAGTAGTGTGGAAAAAATATTATTTTATGCAATCACGTATGTACGTATCACGGGATATCGTTCAATGTCGACGAATACAGACACTTTAAATAATGAGCTCGGTTTGTAACACGATACGCACGCTTAAATTGTTACGGTTACTGGCAGTCTCATTGGGACTAGCCCGGTCATTAAAAATTGCGGTATGTGTTATGGGATAAAATTTGAGGTGGTTCATCTTGTTTCTTTCTACCAGAAACATTTTGAGTAGGGTAGTTAATAGCGGAAAATAAAGATTATGTCAACAGTGGTCTAGCTAAAATAAAAGTTAATTAAAGACCTTGTAATATTAATTTTTAACACAACTATTGCTGTACGATTAGCAAACTTGTATACGTCCAGTTTTTAACACTACTTCCACGCAATAAGTTTATATAACTGAATCTTGAATAGTTTGATCATCGGAATTGTATCACTGCATCGTTTTCAATTATTTTTTTTTTCTTATTTAGCTTAGATCTACCCATTCACCTTGAAATCTTATGTAGACATTTTTATGAAACATTTGATTTAGGGTGATTTTTGGAAAACAATAGTTCGACGAATAGCTTGTGTGTCTGCGTGTATGTCTTTTGGTGACGCAACTCGTTCATTTGTAAGTATGTTTGATTTACTGAACAGTTTGGAGTTTTAAAAATGATAAATCTAGGTTTTGCTTCTATAGGTTATACAAAATAGGTATATTTTTTGCAGTCCAAATCTTTTAATCGAATCACGATATATTTGCACACACACACACACACACACACACACACACACAGTCTCACACCAGATATAACTCTTACTTTTTAACTCTTTATATGAATTATTATTATTATTATTATTATTATTATTATTATTATTATTATTATTATTATTATTATTATTATTATTATCATTAATAGTAGTAGTAGTAGTAGTAGTTATTATTATTGTTATTATTATTATTATTATTATTATTATTAGTAGTAGTAGTAGTAGCAGCAGTAGTAGTAGTGGTGGTATTAAATATTTAACATTAAAATAGCCATTTAAATCTGGATCAGATGGTTCTTGCATATGTAATTGAATAAAATAATGCATACTTGTTTTGCTTGACCTAAGTCTTGACTTGTATCGAAATTTGTCTACGACCTTGTCAAGAAATGCACACCACTCTGACACGCAGGTGTATAGCCTTTACACACCAGAATAGTCCGTGACAGTAGTGTGTTAGTACGTAATAAACCATTTTGCAGCCTTCACAAAAGTACTTTATTGAATAAAACCTGATGGTCTAACTGGAGATACGCATGTCGAAGCGATCGAATTAGATACTTAAGGACGGGCAGTCGGTGATTACATAAATATCTTTTTACAAGGCAAATATAATCATTTGTTGAAACAAGTAAGGCATGTAGAACAGAAACTTAATAAACGCAAGCTAGGAGAGAGGGAATTTCTGTATTTAATCTGTAAATTATGCAAGCATATCAACTTGAAATACGACTCAAATAATTAAGTTGACGAAACCGAGTAATAAAATCAATAAACGGAAGACCTAAGGGCATGTTACTATGCTACAGAGAGTATCAGTTACAGGAATTAGGACATTGTTTAGTGGCAGGCAGGTGAATTATGGTACAGCGTTTTGAAATTTTATAATATTTTATATACGGAAAAAATGACAGACGAGTTTGCTCAGGAAAATGAAGGGAAAAAAGAATAAAAGCATCATGGACAAACTAGTTTCCATATCAAAGAGGAAATTTACTAAGATTTCATAAAAAGATGCGTTAGTGCAGCTAATATTGACAACTTTCCAACTTCCAAACACCTTTCTAATAAAAAAAATCCACTTCAAAAATATTTAGGGATTTTTGGTCCCTTCCTCTCCCCAGGCCCATAGTGCTGAAAACACTGTCAAGTTCAATATGTATGTTTATAGACAATGACCACTGAATCGTGCCATAACCCTTTAACTATATGAAGGAGACTTGCAAAGAAAAATAGGATAAGAAAGATATTTGTTAATAAAAGTCCACTTTTAGGAAAAGCGCCACAGTCACAGGCAGATTAACGGAGCTCACTGGGGCAAGAGAGAGAGAGAGAGAGAGAGAGAGAGAGAGAGAGAGAGAGAGAGAGAGAGAGAGAGAGAGAGAGAGAGAGAGAGAGAGAGAGAGAGAGAGAGAGAGAGAGAGAGAATGAATATTATGGGGACTTCTTCGCAAAAGAATTGGATTTAGAATAACGTATCAAGATATTATCCATATAAAAATCCACCCTACTATTACCGTAAACGTTTTACCTCTATAAGATATAATTTTTCTTTTCTGTGTGCGTTACGTATACAGCCGAGGACGTTCCAAATGGGTCTCACACCTACAATTAGATCAGTTTGTATCATTTATCATACCGTGCTCTTAGGTAAGGAATTCTACTACGGTTGCCTCTGTTCTAAAAGTAACCTGCTTACTATGCTGTTCCGTAAACACCAATGCACCTATTTCGTTTGCGAGCGCCCTAACACGCGTGTATACATGAAAAACAAACTAGAAAACAAAAGTTTGCATTAATGATATGACCGACATGATATCTATAAATATTTAAAGTTCTAAAGGATCATTTTTTTTTTCATTACCACCATGACTATTTTTAATTTATAATTGGCAACTCGTGCATAACATGAAAGGAAACTTCTTAGGCTATCTGAGAATAGATTTGCTAAACACAGGAAATCACTATGGCAGTTATAGGTTTCTATACGGAGTATCATATTTAAACCAAGGTAAAATTAAACATGACAACTATGAAGAGACAGACCCTAGGAAATCATCTTTTTGTACTCTTTTAAATTGTGTGCTAATGTCACACAATTATAGTTGTTAAAAGGACGTCATCGCCGGATACTGAAGGAAAATAATAAAATTCCATGTTCAAGGGCCACCATACTTAAACTGATATGTGTTCGAGTTTGATTTTTCTCAGACTTAAAACCGCTGCGATAGAATATTCAATATAACTTACATGTATTTTTATATAATAAAAACCCCAAACATTATTTTCCTTTCTACCTTTCTGCCACCCTTCCTTCCTTTCCAAATGGAACTAAAACGGTAACAAGAATACGAGTTTTAACATCTTATAATTCAAGTTCTCGTTTTGAAATGCTTATTTTATAACTATATTATTTTGTGAAATTATTATTATTATTATTATTATTATTATTATTATTATTATTATTATTATTATTATTATTATTATTATTATTATTATTATTATTATTATTATTATTATTATTATTATTATTACATTCAGACGACTTTATCCTTGTTTGCCTAAAGAGAGATAGATGTGGACAAATCAACCGGTGGTGTAACATATACTATACTGGAGAGTTCATCTGACGTGAGTGGGGCTGAAGTTCTGACAATATAGGACCAGTACATGGTACCTACAAACATTAGCTTCATTGGTGTCATTCAAAGTAATTTAAATCCCCAATGAAAATCAAAATATTGTTAAAAACGATGCTACAGGATAATAATCATATGAGTGTATATGACTAAATGCTACAGGATGATAATCATACGAGTCTATAGGGCTAAATGCTACAGGATGATACTCGTACGAGTGTATAGGGCTAAATGTTACAGGATGATAATCATACGAGTGTATAGGACTAAATGCTACAGGATGATAATCATACGAGTGTATAGGACTACATGCTACAGGATGATAATCATACGAGTGTATAGGGCTAAATGCTACAGGATGATAATCATACGAGTGTATAGGGCTAAATGCTACAGGATGATAATCATACGAGTGTATAGGGCTAAATGCTACAGGATGATAATCATACGAGTGTATAGGGCTAAATGCTACAGGATGATAATCATGCGAGTGTATAGGACTAAATGCTACAAGATGATAATCATACGAGTGTATAGGGCTAAATGCTACAGGATGATAATCATACGAGTGTATAGGATTAAATGCTACATGATGATAATCATACGAGTGTATCCGGCTGAAAACTATAGGATGATAATCATTTGAGTGTATAGGGCAAAATGCTACAGGGTGATAATTATCTAACTGTATAGAGCTAAATGCTACAGGATGTTCAGAGCGTAATAAAGTGGAATAGGATATATAAATAGATGCTTAGGTGCGCGTTTATGGTTACTAATAATACAGTTAGTAGTAAATATGTTGAGAATCTAAAACATGATATGGCAGACAGGAGAATGGCTCACCACTTGGACTCAATTCTTGGTCATCGTGCTCCCCAAGAAAGGAAACCTACAACTATGCAAAAACTACAGAACCATCAATTTGATCACTCACACAAGTAAAATCATGCTGAAGATAATTCTCAACAGACTTAAGCTTCAAGCGGAGAAAAGTATTGCTGAAGATCAGGCAAGCTTCCAAGCATGAAGGATCACCACAGAACAAATCTTCAATTTCAGACTCCTTTGCTAAAAATACCTTCAGCATTAGCAAAATCTATACCCTGTCATTATAGATTTCAAAAAGGTCTTTGATAGGATATTGCATGCAGCCTTATGGGCAAATATAAGGAAGTACAACATCAGCTCAGACCTGGTGCATGTTGCTGAGTACCTCTATGACAAAGACACCAATGTTGTTCTCATTAATGGCAATAGAGGAAATTGGTTTCGAAGAACAATTTGAGTCAGACAGGGATGTATACTGTAACCTACACTCCTCAACTTTTTCTTGGAAAGGATCATGGATGATACATTGTATGACCACATGGGCACTATCAGCATCAGATGAAGAACAATCACTAGCCTTCGCTTCGCATATGATATAGAAGGTTTAGCAGAAGAAAAAAAACCTAGCTGACTTGGTTGAGCGCCTCGGAAAAAAAACCTTAACAGTATACGGTATGGAGCTTAGTGCCGAAAAATCACACTGATGACAAACAACACCAATGTCATCACCACAGAAATAAAAGTTGGAAGACAGAAGCTGGAAAGAATCACAAGCTTCACGTTCTTGGGTTCAATTATCACAGATGAGGGCTCCAAACCAGAATTACTTTGCAGGATTGCCCAGACAATTGCAGAAATAACAAGGTTGAATCCAGTATGGAACTACACCAACATTTCAGATGGAGCCAAAGTAAGAGTGGTACGCTCGATTGTCATATCCATCTTTCTGAATGCTTATGAAATATGGACGCTAACATTAGATCTAAACAGAAGGATTCAAACCTTTGAAATAAGATGCTACTGCAATATCATGGGCATCTCAGACATTGACCATGTAACCAACAAAGAAGACATCTTGACCACTGTTAAAATAATCGCAAACTGAAGTGGTATGGTTATGTCTCAAGATCATCTGGAGTGGAAAAAAAACAATCTTGCAAGGCATTGTGCGAGGGTTCAGAAGAAGAAACAGACATAAAAGCGGTGGAAGACAACATTAAATAGTGGACAGACATGGAATTTGGAGATTTTAAATAGGAAGTAGAGAACAAATGAAAGGGAAAGATGGAGAGAATTTGTTGTAAAATCAACTATGGTGCCCCAAAGAGCTCGTGGGTTAAGGGATTGATGATGAGGATGAGGAGGATGCGGATGATGTTTACATGTTGCGGACTTTTTCTCAATGGAGAGGTTGGTTAAGTGGTATCTTAAAGGAATTAAATTATATCCCATTGGATGAGATGGGCCACATGAATAGGCAATTTGAAATATCAGATTGAGTATGTTATCTGTCTCACGGATCTTGGTAGTGGAGGCACCAGTAACATACTTGCCACCTCAGTTCTTGTGAGCATGGGAAGACACGGTCATTGTTAACTCGGGCTGCAAGCGATCCGGTATGGAAGAAATGTTAGTTGTCTTCATGTGGTGTGTCAAGGGCAAGATACAGCTTGGTGGAGTCCATTCCTCTCCAGACTGGATGATCACAGCTGAAATCCACAGATGTAATTTGGCACGCATTAGTCTTGAACACATGGTCTTTGAACTCATCTTGGAGCCATTCCGCCCTGGCTGTTGACTTCATCGAGGATGTCTTCCACCCAGTTATGCTGTGTTATCATCAAACTATTGTACCCATAGTTGAGACTCCGTGGGGTCGAGAGCGCTTTACACCATCCCGTACGGATCCAATGGACATATATCATTGCCCACTACCAAGATCCGTGGAAGAGAGAACATTATCATCGGTACATGGGAGGTTAGAAAACTGAGGGCTGTGAGGTAAGTTGAAAGAACTTATACATGAGTTGGAGATGTACAACTGGAACATTATTTGTCTCTGCGAAGTGCGCTGAAACAATCTTTGGAGAAATAACAAAAGATTTACTTCAGCGGAAGAGGGGACAAACACAATCATGGCGTTGGATTTCTTGTCCACAAGGGCAATCTAAACAGCATCATGGGTTGCAGCCGAGTCTCAAGCAGGCTCATTACCATCCGCATGTGTAAGACTCCTTTAAACATCACAATCATATAGGCCTATGTACTCATATCTAGCTATGATGACAACGAATTGGAGAATTTTTATAACCAACTGCAACATGTCATGGACAACTCACCCAAATAAAGGACATTATGTTTGTACAAGGAGACTGAAATGCAAAGGTGGAAGTTGATTCACTAAAAAAATCTGGCAAAGCACCTGTGGATCCTTCGGCGACGCAGAAAAAAATGAAAGAGGCCACAGGCTCTTGGAGTGTGCCACATATAAAAACTTGTGCTAGACAATACATCAAGCCTCACAAAGCATCTAGAAGAGGGACCTGACACAGTCCAGATGGACAACATCACAACCAGATTGGTAAAAACCGTTTCTGTACAGGACTGAATATAGCCAGAACACGAAGTTATCCAGGAGCAGATAGTGGAAGTGACTATTTCTTATTACTGACAACGTTTCGCCTCCACATGAAAATGGTCAAAAAGCCTAACCAACCAAGAATCAGAATTGACCTTGAAAAATGGAAAGACCCAAAAGCCGCAGAAGCCTTTCAAGCAATGATAGGTGGTAAATTTGCATCTTTAATAACGCTGGACAGCCAAGACACTGGCCTAGAGTCCTTGACTACCACCTTCAACACAGCTGTGACTAGCACATCTAGCGTGATTATTGGCAAATATCGTCGAACAAAGAAACATTGGGTCACAGCAGAAGACCTTGAACTATGCGACAAAAGAAGAGAACTGAAAAAGGGAAAAAGAGATCATGAAGGTGCTAGAAAATACAGAGATAAACAACATCATCAGGAAAAGCATGAGAAAGGCAAAGGAATCATGAATAGAAAGACAATGCTGTGAAATCGAAGATAGTCTGAGAAGAAATGACAGCAAAATGACATATCAACTGGCGAAAGATCTCACAACCTATAAACAAAGGAAAACTACCACATCCAAGACAAATCAGAAAAATGCCTCACAGAAAATCAAGAAATCCTCAAGCGATGGACGGAATACTGCTCAGAATTGTACAATTATAAGACCAAAAAGAGATCCAGTAGTACTAAATGGCCCTCTGGCAGAAAACAATTGATGACATCTCTATTCTTAGTGACGTAGATGAAACTGTAGTTAGCTAACTAACAAAAGGAAAGTCAGCCAGCATTGACAACATACCAGCAGAGCTCATTCAAGCAGGAGAAGAAGAGATAGTCACAATATTGACAAAAATCTACACAAGATATAGCAGACAGGAGAATGGCTCACCTCATGAACTCAATCCTTTGTCATTATGCGCCCCAAGAAAGTAAACCTACAGCTATGCCAAAAACTACAGAACTGTCAGTTTCATCAATCACCCGAGCAAAGTCATGCTGAAGATAATTCTCAACAGACTAAAACCTCAAGCAGAGAAAAGTACTGCTGAAGAGCAGGCAAGCTTACGAGCAGGAAGGAGCACCACAGAACAAATCTTCAATCTCAGACTCTCAGAAGCTATACTACGTCTTTATTGATTTCAGAAAGACCTTTGATAGGGTATGGCATGCAGCCTTATGGCCAACAATGAGAAAGTACAACATCATTTCAAAGCTGGTGCATGTTGTTGAGTACCTTTATGCCATTCCACAACTGTTCTCATTAATGGCAGTAGAGGAGATTGGTTTCGAACAACAGTTGGAGTCAGACAGGGATGTATACTGTCACCAACACTCTTCAACATTTTCTTGGAAAACATCATTAATGATGCCTTGCATAACCACAGGGGCAACAACTTTCACTTCGCATATAATATTTATGGCTTAGCAGAATATACAAAAAGAAATGGCTGACTTGGTTGAGCGCCTCGGAAAAAACCTCCACAGCTTAGGTTTGGAGCTTAGTGCCGAATAAAACAAACTGATGACAAACAACGCCAATGGCATCAGTGCAAACATAAAGATCGGTAGACAAAAGCTGGAAAGAGTCACAAGCTTCAAATACTTAGGTTCAATTATCACTGATGACTGCTCCAAACAAGAACTACTTTGCAGTATTGCCCAGACAATTTCAGCAATAACAAGGTTGAGGCCAATATGGAAAGATACCAACATTACAGTTGGATCCAAAGTAAAACTGATACAATCGATTGTCATATCCATCTTTATGTATGCTTAATAAACATGGACGCTCACATTAGATCTAAACAGACGGATTCAAGCCTTCGAAATGAAATGCTACCGCAATGTCATGGACATTTCATATAATGACCATGTAACCAAAGAAAGAATTCCTCAACAGATTCCAACGAGCCATTGGATCCTATGAAGACCCCTTGACCACTGTAAACAAAATCGCAAACTGAAGTGGTACGGTCATATCTCAAGATCATCTGGACTGTCAAACACAATTTTGCAAGACACAATTTGTGGGTAAAGAAGAAGAGGCTGACAGAAAAATAGGTGGCAATACAACAGAAAAATAGGCGAGAAGATAACATTAAGGAGTGAAAGGGCATGGGATTTGGAGACTCCAAACAGGCAGTAGAGAACTGGGAAAGATGGAGAGAATTGGTTGTAAAGTCAACTGTGGTGCCTCAGAGACCTTTTGGGTTAAGGGATTGATGATGATGATGATGATGATGATGATGATGATGATGATGATGATGATGATGATGATGATGATGATGATGATGATGATCATCATCATCATCATCATCATCATCATCAACATCATCATCATCATCATCATCATCATGATCATGATGATGACTGAGTATTAAGATTTGTCACGTGGCGTATTTCGACATATAGTCGTAATTGACTCTTGAAGATGTATATATGGAAATAACGGAGCAATCAGATTCATTCCTATTTCGGTTTCGTATTCCATATGTTGAGTTCAGACTGCATATATGTTGAATATGGAGTTTAGATAGTTTGAGAGGACACTTGTTAGGATTATTCATTGGAATTGGACTATAGTATTATCCTCAAACTGCTGTGAATTATTCAAAGGAATTCTGGTCAATGCCACTGCGATACACAAATTCGAAAATCTGAAACGTATTTGTAACAATCAATTCATTTGGACTTGAATATAACCTCTTAGGATTATATTGGATTAAATTCATAATACTGTAAGTTTCTCTTACATTTTCATTTTATAACTTTGATAATTAATTTAAAAAATATAAGAAACATTCAGACCAAAAAGAAAACACGCACGCGCGCCTACCCACCAAACAAAGTAATAACAGAGGAATAATCATATCGTTTTATACGAAATAAGATATGCATACATTCTGATCAAGGTCCATGCAATTTAGGTCCTGTTGTGTTTTGTGTCCTTCAAATTCGAAGATTACCATGACAACACTACCTGATTTAGTTTCTTTGAGTTACTGGTCAGTCTATTTTGTGTCCTAAGCAATATCTGCCACCCAGGACAAGAGATGCTGCTTGAGGTGGTTTGATCAATGTAAGGTGACTTGAGGGAATCTTTAAAGTGTTTCTTTTTTGCGATTCAAAGATCCATTTATCTCCTTTAGATTACAGTAGAAGATCCTCTTTCACATCTTGTTGACGTGGCCTATCAATCTCATTTATGTGCGGATACATGGAATGCCATCTTGTGTGAGAACCCCAGTGTCATTTTATCATCGTTTGCTCAGGCTGCCTTACGAAGATGGTTCAGTCTTTTGGCCACTAACAGGAGTGTTTTGAAATTTGCTTTGATGGTAGACTCTATGAAAGGCTTTCTTATGCAAGTTGATGCAATACATCTCTCTTCTTAATACTGATTGCGAGACCTAGACCCTACAGGGGCTTCGTGTATTTGGAAAGTTCGTTGCCCCACGGCTCCATTAAACACATATCATATGATTGATTATATGGCAAACAACTCTGACCAATGAAGCCAAAGCATGCGGTGTACACGTGATTCTTTTCCAGTGTTCTGTCCCTTTCATGTTCAGTATTTTGTACCAGTTTTAGCTTTTAACCCGGAAAGAAAGTCTTTCTTGAGTTAGCTGGCATTTGACGAAAATGGATGCATATGATTTTATTATGGATAATACACCTGGATTGAGCAAATCAATATTTTACGATAATGAAAAAAATGTTTGGATTTGAGGATCAATGGAACACACAGGCAACTACAGACCAATATGAACTTGATAGAGACAGTGAAACACAACACGGATTAAGGGCTTTTTGTAAAAATAAGGGGCTTCTTTTATATCTTTATAAATATATAAATTATATGTTGAACTTACGTGTAATTCTCAGACCTTTTTTTAATTGTATGATGTATTTTCGCAAAGGCACGTTCTGTAAGACAACACTATTTTTTATTTGCAAACAGATTGTTCAAATAGTTGATCCAGAGAAGAACTTTGATAATTTTATGAAAATTAAGAATAAGGCACATAAGATAAATGAAAAGTTTTATACTTTACAAGGCTGTAGTTGGATTTTACGATTGTTACTAATCGTGATTTCTAAACTAACTGTAGAGTACGTAACATGATCAATTCGGTATGGCATTTGTTTAAGTACATATCCTCGTCTTTGTATAAATGGAATGTACTGTGTCGATTGGGTCACGTTTCACTTTTCGAATTAGCTATTTACGTATTGGTGATGTATTAGTGAGGCTTCTTGTATTTATTTTAAATGTCGATTGGTTTTGTTTTTTGTATGGCATTAGAAGACATATAAGTCACCTTAAATCGTACTACAGTATAGCCATTTGCAAAGACATTGGATGCTTGGTGACCGATCATTTCATGTACAATCATACCGTCGAATTCATTTTGTCAAATGTTATTTCGTCGACTGTTCATTTATTCGGTTTCATTTCGTTGATTTCATTTGGTCGAACTCATTTAGCTGACATTCGACAGTCATTTAGTTGATGTTATTTTGGTCGACATTTATTTTTGAAAGTCATTAAATGATATTACTTAAATATAAATCAAAAGATAAATAATATATAAATGTTATTCAATAATGATCATTATACGTGATAGAGAAGCTTATAAAATAAAAATTATTCATTTAAGCGAAGAAAAACTAATCTTTCAGATGCCAATATTAA
>JAEAOA010000845.1:425000-605000 GCA_016746295.1 Potamilus streckersoni | reverse complement strand
TGCTGCATTCAGTGATTACAATTTTCAGTAAAAAAATGGAAAACAAAAATCAGAGATTGTTAAGATGGCTTTTAAAGTTGCAGGAATACCCCATTGGCATTAAACACATAAAAAACAACAAAAAACAAAAAACAACAACAAACGAAATAATGTGATTGTAGATGCACTCTCACTCTCAATTGCCTCGATTCGTTTTTACTGCATTCTTTTCATATTCCATATATTTTGTATTGAAGCTTTGGTCAAAATTAGTGTGAAAGTAATTAAATATTTATAAATGCATCAACTTAAATGCCTTTAATTTGTTATGACATATTTCCATGGTAATAGCCAGGGAAAAGGTTGGCCAGGGAGAAGGCTTAGATTGTAATGTACAAAATTTGGTGATCTATTTTTATCTTCATTTTTTGATAATATATTTTTATATTTTTCAATTTTCAGAAATATAAAGTTGGCTTGATGCAAAATGAAAATGCTAAAGGACTTATAGAGCTTTTCTGATAAATTTGTCTTCTGCAATTATACACTTTTTTATGGTGTTAACACGGCTTGATTGTAACACATTTTCTTATCAAGACAGAGTCTGGCATCCATAATATCATGAAGAGGATTCACCCGCAACTGAGTTGATGTCTTCTGGGGGCGGAGGTGGGTGAGGTGCTATTAGGGATGTTAGGCACAAATGACTTCTGTGTTATTTAAATTAATACACTTGTATCATAATATGCTCACACACACACGCACACACACAGACACATACACAGACAGACACACACACATACACACACGAAAGTGGAAGCCATGCAATATTGTCATAAAATCACTGAATATCGGGACCACGGTAATGTCCTGATATTCCTATTTGGTCTGCTGCAAGATACTACATAATCCGCAACCAGAGAGAGAGAGAGAGAGAGAGAGAGAGAGAGAGAGAGAGAGAGAGAGAGAGAGAGAGAGAGAGAGAGAGAGAGAGAGAGAGAGAGAGAGAGAGAGAGAGAGAGAGAGAGAGAGAGAGAGAATAACAAAAGTGATTTGGAAAGCACCAGTGATGCTGTCATACCAGGCAATCTGCTATTATATTTTATGAAGAATTTTTTTTTCTATCAATAACAGAGCGGTTAAATAAATTTCACATATTTCTGAGAGAAATCGAATCATTCTCATTATTTTTGTTTATGTAATTGATTAAATTGTTGTATTTTAACACAGGGGCACGTGCAATTCTATTATATATCTCTGCTCAGTTCTCAGCTATTCCTTCCGTTCCGGTGGCCTCGTGGTTAGAGCGTCCGCCTCAAATGCGGGAGGTAGCGGGTTCGAACCCCAGCCGAGTAATACCAACAACTTATAAAAATGGTACTAACAGCTGCCTCGCTTGGCGCTCAGCATTAAGAATTTAATGTTAGGACTGGTCTGCCTGGTGTCAGGAAAAAATTACTGGGTGGGGCATCATACTACGTATCAATAGCCAGCATGATGCCCCAGAGCTAGACATCACTATAAACTGCCACACTGCAGACATTGTAGCGATATGACTGAAAAATTGTTAAGGCTACGTTAAAAATAATTAACACCACCACACCTCCATTAAATTCAGTGAATAATACTTGGAGCAAATAATTCATCAAAATGAGCAACTAAACACAAACAATGAGACTGATTCTGCTTGAAGATGTTAGGGTAAGAATGAGTATTGTCTAAAATAAACAACAGAATGCTAAGGCACAAAAATAGAATAAGGATGAGGATAAAAATATTATTTCTAGAACCTTTTAACTTGTCAAAAGATAATGTCTATTACTATAAATATAGTAAAGAGCTTGGCTCTTGATGCATAGGCAAGAGATCCAGTATTTAGCCTGAAGAGGCTTTTGAGGTATAGGCAAGAGATCCAGTATTTAGCCTGAAGAGGCTTTTGAGGTATAGGCAAGAGATCCAGTATTTAGCCTGAAGAAGCTTTTGAGGTATAGGCAAGAGATCCAGTATTTAGCCTGAAGAGGCTTTTGAGGTATAGGCAAGAGATCTAGTATTTAGCCTGAAGAGGCTTTTGAGGTAAAGGTAAGAGATCCAGAATTTTATTATCAGGCTGAAAACTCATTTCCCTTGTATTTCTGCTATAAAATAATTTCATTTTTTGACCAGGTCTTAGGTCAAGGATATATTTTCTAACTTTAAGCTTTTTCTCATTCGACAGGTTGGTCAGGCGATATCTTGGAATAATTAAGTCAATTCACATTGGGAATTTTAAACGATTTGAGTTGTTCTACGATTTTTTAAATTTGCGTTTGGTCACGTAGTTAGTATAGATAATATGTATGTTTAGCTTTTTAATCTGTGTATATGTAGTTCGCACTGGTTGTTTTTCTTACCGTATTCTTATAGTTGTGTTCTTGTTGTAACACCAAGTCTACAGACGTAGTTCAGGTTGTATTTAAATATTATTTGAGAGGAAAAACAATTTGTTAGGATCATTCAATTTAAATCGAAAGTGCTCATTGGATTATAATATTACTATGGAACTATTGTCAATTATTTAAAGGAGTTCTGGATAATGCCATTTTGGCTGTCCAGTACATTGCCGATTCTGAAATTTATATGAACATTTTCAGAATTATTCTGAATTCACTTCATAATACTGTTCCTTTCATATTTTCGTTCATATTCTTAATAATAGTTTTTGTTTGAAATTGTACAAAATTTGCTAGTTTTACTTCTGTTTGATACTTAATTTATTAACGCATTAGTGATAGAAATTGGGGTCTTGTCCGGGATAGATATTTCAGAAATACTTCAGAAAAATTAAAATTGTTTTGAAATTTAAATCCGTTTTAGTTCGGAAATTTCTTTATCCCGTTCTTTTTGATTCTCATAGTGAAACCAAGAATGTAATTTAGGGTTTAGACGTTTTGTTTCCAAGATGGCCCAGGAAGAGTTTGACTGTTTAAGAAAAGATGCTTGTGCTTGTCAACGTGTATTCTCTCTCTCTCTCTCTCTCTCTCTCTCTCTCTCTCTCTCTCTCTCTCTCTCTCTCTCTCTCTCTCTCTCTCTCTCTCTCTCTCTCTCTCTCTCTCTCTCTCTGAAATCAAATCACTTTTGAAAACATGAAAATAAAAATATTTTGGTCAAGTATTTGTCAAAAACTGACACTTCTTATCTTCTTATGCAAAAATCTTTAGAATTAATGAGACAGTCTCTATCTAGTTCTGAAATGAAATTAAATGTTTAAATTTAAGAATAAGATTCAAATATAATTGAGAAAACTTCAAATTAAAAAAGAAGAAATATAAATGGAAATCAAAATGCAAATGCATAAAACGGAAAGCAAGATGCAAATGCAGAAGAGAGATAGGGAGAGAGAGAGAGAGAGAGAGAGAGAGAGAGAGAGAGAGAGAGAGAGAGAGAGAGAGAGAGAGAGAGAGAGAGAGAGAGAGAGAGAGAGAGAGAGAGAGAGAGAGGGTAATGAAGAAAAAAGAAAGAGAAGGAAATTAATACAGAAGACAGAGAAATGCAGATGTAATTGCAGTTTCGTAAATTTCCACCCAGCGGTCTGATTGATGGAGATACACATGGGCAAACCGTTAATCACAATATCCGCAATGCCTTTTCTATACATGGGGATGACCAGACCTTGATACTCTTTGAACTTCAGATCAGTGATCAAAATGCATTATCTAGGCATCAACTTTAAGGCTACTCTATACTCTAGGGTTGGTATTGAGAGGAGCGGTCTAAACCTCAAAACCTGCTGTTATTATCGGGAAGTATGCGGAACTTATTTAGTCTTTTTTATGGGGTCAATATCGTTCTTTGCACACTTCCTTAATCTAATATCGAGACGCTATAGACTTACACATACATACGTTTATTATATTTGAAAACGGCTGAAAAGTAGGTAATTTCCCAAATCATAAGTTTATATCTCATTTGTGGTCAATGTCACAATATATTTTGGCCACACGAGTTTAAATAGGCATAAAATATATTATGCATTGCAATAAATTCTGATTACCTTGTTTATATCAGACAAATAATTAACATCATTTTATCTGCTACCACAAGAAGAACTAAACTTGTTTCTAGAACTTAAATAAGGAGATTAGCAGAGTCTTAAACATTCATATTGACGTGAACCTTCAAAATAAAGTTGAGGTTACGCACCTTTTTTTTGGTCTAACCAATACGGTTTGAAAATAAGAACAGATTGTTGTGGATACACTTGTACATTTATCGGGTTTGTTTCATAGAGCTTGTAATGTTTTGGACTTTAT
Source organism: Potamilus streckersoni (assembly GCA_016746295.1). Lineage (NCBI taxonomy): Eukaryota > Metazoa > Mollusca > Bivalvia > Unionida > Unionidae > Potamilus > Potamilus streckersoni. The sequence goes on along the minus strand of JAEAOA010000845.1, from coordinate 600,732 downwards.
CATTTATTGTTAGGTTTTGCAAACTAACAACACATAAATTACTTGTTCTATTGGCATTTGTACTATAAGAATGGTTCATGCTTTCAGCAATGACTGAAGTCTTCTAGTGGCAACTTACTTGACATTTTTACTATTATCAATTACTTAAGCCTTCTAGTAGCAGCTTACATGACATTTTTACTATTAGCAATGACTGAAGTCTTCTAGTGGCAGCTTACTTGACATTTTTACTATTAGTTATGACTGAAGTCTTCCAGTGGCAGCTTACTTGACATTTGTACTATTAGCAATGACTGAAGTCTTCTAGTGGCAGCTTACTTAACATTTTTACTATTAGCAATGACTGAAATCTTCTAGTGGCAGCTTACTTGACATTTTTACTATTAGCAATGACTGAAGTCTTCTAGTGGCAGCTTATTTGACATTTTTATTATTAGCAATGACTGAAGTCTTCTAGTGGCAGCTTACATGACATTTTTACTATTAGCAATGACTGAAGTCTTCTAGTGGCAGCTTACTTGACATTTTTACTATTATCAATGACTTAAGCCTTCTAGTGGCAGCTTACTTGACATTTTTACTATTAGCAATGACTGAAGTATTCTAGTGGCAGCTTACTTGACATTTTTACTATTAGCAATGACTGAGGTCTTCCAGTGGCAGCTTACTTGACATTTTTACTATTAGCAATGACTGAGGTCTTCCAATAGCAGCTTACTTGACATTTTTACTATTAGCAATGACTGAAGTCTTCTAGTGGCAGCTTACTTGATATTTTTTACTATTATCAACGATTTAAGCCTTCTAGTGGCAGCTTACTTGACATTTTTACTATTATCAATGACTTAAGCCTTCTAGTGGCAGCTTACGTGACATTTTTACTATTAGCAATGACTGAAGTCTTCTAGTGGCAGCTTACTTGACATTTTTACTTTTATCAATGACTTAAGCCTTCTAGTGGCAGCTTACTTGACATTTTTACTATTAGCAATGACTGAAGTATTCTAGTGGCAGCTTACTTGACATTTTTACTATTAGCAATGACTGAAGTATTCTAGTGGCAGCTTACTTGACATTTTTACTATTAGCAATGACTGAGGTCTTCTAGTGGCAGCTTACTTGATCTTTTTTAATATTAGCAATGACTGAAGTCTTCTAGTGGCAGCTTACTTGATCTTTTTTACTATTATCAATGACTGAAGTCTTCTAGTGGCAGCTTACTTGATCTTTTTTAATATTAGCAATGACTGAAGTCTTCTAGTGGCAGCTTACTTTATATTTTTACTATTAGCAATGACTGAAATCTTCTAGGGCAGCTTGCGTGACATTTTTACTATTATCAATGACTTAAGCCTTCTAGTGGCAGCCTCTGTGTCTATTTTACTCCCAGCAATGACTGAAGCCTTCTAGTGGCAGCTTACGTGACATTTTTGATCTTGTACATGACTGAATCCTTCTAATGACAGTTTACGTGACATTTCTAATATTATCAATGACTGAAGCCTTCTAATGGCTGCTTACGTAAAGTTTTTACTATTAGCAATGACTGAAACCTTGTAGTGTCAAATTAAGTGACACTTTTACTATTGGCAATGAATGAGGCCTTATAGTGGCAGCTTACTTGACATTTGTACTATCAGCAATGACTGAAGCCTTCTTGTGACAGCTTACGTTACATTTTTAATATTATCAATGACTGAAGTCTTCTTGTTACCTACGCAGATTCATGTCTACTTTGGTCATTACAGTATGTATGTTCGTGTGACTTTAAGTGAGTACTGCACCTATACTCAGGCCAATTAAGAGGGGTTTGGGGAGAGGACATATGACCATGGACTTAACCCCTAAGTGGCCTAGATTTTCATCAGTTATTTTTAGATTTCTTAAAAATCTCGCTGGTTACTTAGCTGTCTTTTAAATATTTATAAAGTAAATTATATGGGTTTGTTTTGGCATTCGATTCATCTCCATATTTCAATATTAAACAGAACCATGTGGCCACTGACTCTTGAAGTGGACCGAACGTAACTCGATCTCTGAAGGGAACTGGTTGCATATGACAAGGGTTATATTTTTTATTTTTTGTGCTCAGTCATATATATATATATATATATATATATATATATATATATATATATATATATATATATATATATATATATATATATATATATATATATATATATATATATATATATATATATATATATATATATATATATATATATATATATATATATTGGTTGCATTTATAAGATCAGTTGGCAGATTGTCCTACACAGATTATTGAATTTTCTGAGTATAAACCCGTCTCGTGTATTGCCCTATATTGTTGAGGTAATTTAGTAAGCAAGAATAAATATGGTCTCAAAGTGAACGCGTAAATGAAAAAAAAAATCCTTTTTTAGCCTAGTCCATGTCTTCAGCTTTTGAGGTGTGCGCTATGCAAAAATAATATAAGCAATTCTTCTGGTGTTTCTGTCACGGAAATGTTGTTGTTGTTGGGCTTAACGCCATTTTTCAGCACACGATAGGCTATTCATGGCGGCCAGTATTAATGGTGGAGGAAGAAACCGGGAAATCACCGGAAAGAACCACCGACCCACGAGAAGCTACTGACAAGGTTTCTCACATATCCACATTCGCCGAATCCTAGACTCGAACTCACGCAGACAGAGGTGAGATGGTAGTGATCTGTAACGGACAGCACTTTAGACCACTCGGTCACTTGGGGCCCCGTCACGGAAATGACGGCACCGTGTTATTTAATTAGGTCATTACATTTGCGCATGCGAGGTAAAAATAGGAAAGTCCGGAAAGCCAGAAGGTGTGTGTGTGTGTGTGTGTGTGTGTGTGTGTGTGTGTGTGTGTGAGAGAGAGAGAGAGAGAGAGAGAGAGAGAGAGAGAGATGTGGTTTATAATGTAGCTTTAACATTTCTCTCTATCTCTATCTATCTATCTATCTATCTATCTATCTATCTATCTATCTATCTATCTATCTATCTATCTATCTATCTATCTATCTATCTATCTATCTATCTATCTATCTGTCGATCTATCATCCATTTTTACGAGTCTATGCTCTTGAAAGAAGTAACATAACAGTGAACGACGACAAGGTTTATAAAATTTAACAAACATTAATTACTTCTCTAGAATTTGAAACTAAGAGAAAAGAATTTACGGTACTGCGAATTAAATCCCAAACAATGCAAGAATTAGATCAGACACAAGTAATATTAATTTAATGTCCTGAATAAAACTCAGAACAAGTCGAAGAAATCCAAAACTGGAAGCGAATACTTGTCTGTTATACCTTATGGAATGATGATGTGTCAACAGTCTTTTGTTCAATCACAGTAATATAATTAAATAATTTGAAGAAAATAACATCTATCCCAAACTGATCACAACATATAATACTTAAATGTACACGGAAGCAAAAAAAAAAAAAAAAAAAAGAAACGTTTCAAAGCTGGCTGTCGTATAACTTGAAGAAGAATTCCAGTTGTCTCCCTTTCGCCAACTCCTACTCAGCAATTTAAAAATTCGGCCATTAATTTAGATAACCTATTTCATTTCCTATTAAATCGTCAAAATTTGTGTCAAATATTCAAAAGATATCACTGCATATCGAATTATTTATTGCATAATCAGTCGGACCACCGGACAAAAGCACAGAAATAGTTAATGTTATATGTGATTAGAATATGGACTTCTTTTTCCTGATATAAACATCACTCAAAGCATCAGGCGATGAGCCCAAATGCGTGGATCTAACCCACCGGTTACTACATCAAGTCGTTCCCCCACCACTCCCGCGGAGGTGGAATTGCTGTCATCCCAAATAACTCCATGATCAAACGTCTTAACCATATCACAGGCTTCAATTTCTACCACACATCGTTTGAACTAGTCCAAACCACACTCATACTGGAGCAATGGTAAGTCCATTCTGTTCTGCCTCTACCGCCCTACTCCTAGCAGAAAGAAAACAAGCTGACAGAATCTCTATTTTTCGAGCAGTTTTCGAATCTCCTAGAGTATGGAAATTCGATATGAAGCAACCTGATTATTCTTGGAGATTTCAACTTTCACTTCGACTGGCCTGGAAACCCATACACATCAAAACCTCTAGATTCCATTCATGTTTTCAACCTCAAACAGTCAGTTAATCAACCCACCCATAAACATGGTCACATTTTAGACTGGATTCTTTATAGACCTGATAATATTCTACGGTCCTTCCTGATATCGCACGATCTTGCATAATATCACATCTGCATTATATGCCATTTTGATGTATCAGTCCCGAACAATCCACCTTTATTTGCTGCTCAGAAAAACCTCCGCGTGATAAGTAGAACACAACAAATGCATGACATCCAAATAAACCTATCAACCTGCTTACCTCCTACAGCAGAACAACTCGATAACTGACTGCGTTCATTGATGACAAATATAACCCAGAAACCAAGTGCAGAGTATCAATGAACAAGTGTTCTCCGTGATATAGCAGTGTTAGAAACAAGCTTCGCACTGCTAAAAGAGACCGCCGTAAAGCTGAGAGTCTTTGGCTTTCCACCAGACTCACTATTCATAAGAAAATCTATGAAGCCGCTAAGAGGAACGTCACACACAGTCCATGCAGCGAAATCAGCCCACTACAGTACCTGGATCACGGAAAGTTCTAGCTGCAAAGAGCTCTTTGATATTACTAGCAAGCTAATGTCAAGGAATAAATGTCCACCACTTCCAACTACCTTTTCTCCAGCCGACCTTCTGGACATGTTTGTAAATTTCTTCCGTGACAAAGTACAAACCATCAGAGGTAGGCTTGACAACACAATCAATTTTAAGTGACTCATCGCCACCATACAGTTGCGATACAGAATAACAGCAGCAACCGTTAACAGCATTGATCCTGTCTTTATGGATTTAGTATAAACAATCGTGATTGATGAGGAGTGCATCAAAGTCGTGTAAATTTGATCCAATTGCAACATCACTGCTGCTTGAGTGCTTAGATCCTATATTTCCTTTATTCACTGATGTAATTAATACCCCCCCTCTCTCTCTCTCTCTCTCTCTCTCTCTCTCTCTCTCTCTCTCTCTCTCTCTCTCTCTCTCTCTCTCTCTCTCTCTCTCTCTCACACATCAGGAGAATTTCGTTCATTTTACAAAACTGCCTTTGTAAATCCTCTGCTGAAGAAACAAATACCTGACCATTAGGGTTTAAAAACTACCTTCCAGTTTCTAATCTCCCATTCATATCAAACATCTTAGTAAAAGTTGTTCTATCCCATCTTGTATCTCATCTGAATTCAAACAGTCATTTTAGCAGCGTACAGTCTGCATATCGCCCTTGCCACAGTATTGAAAATGCTCTTCTGAAAGTAGTTAATGACCTTCTCTCTGCTTTCGATAGCGGAAAGATTACAGTCCTCACCCTCCTTGATTTGTCTGCAGCATTTGACACAATAGACCATACCATTATTTCACCGTCTCCAGCATGTATCTAGCATTCATCATAAAGCCTTACTGTTGTTCAAGTCCTACTTGATCAACAGGACACAAATTGTGTTTGTAAATAAAATACATTCCAGGCCAGTTGATATACATTGTGGTGTTCGATAGGGGTCTGTTCTTAAACATGTTCTCTTCATTCTATACATTCAGCCGCTCTGTACCCTACACTGGCTATCTATTTGATCCAGAATCAAACACAAAATTTGTTCTCTGTGCTACGTTTCACTGACGTTCTTCAGTCCAACATACCTATCCGACCTCTCACATGTGTACACACCAGCATACCAGGGCCCAGCAACGTGGAAAGAATTGCCCACTGAACTTAGACAGTTAGACAGTATGGTGTTGGTTTGGCTCTCAGAAACTCTCTGCTGGCTATGATAGAACCCTGCCAACAAGGAAACGAAAGACTGCTATATCTTCGCCTCCACACCACAACCGGGCTAGTTAATCTCATCAGTGTTTACGCTCCCACACTCAGTGCCAACACAGATATCAAGGATGCGTTTTACAACGAGCTCGACTGGTTCATCGACAATATTCCGAAGGAAGAGAACTCGATATTACTGGGCGACTTCAACGCTAGGGTGGGTGCCGATCACGACTCCTGGCCTTTGTGTCTCGGCAAGTTTGGCATTGGGAAGATGAATGAAAACGGGCAACGTCTACTAGAAATGTGCTCGTTCCACAACCTCAGCATCACCAATTCATTTTTTTTCAGACAAAACCACAGCACAAAGTGTCTTGGAGGCATCGCCGATCCAAACACTGGCATCAGCTGGACTTGATTATCACAAGACGTTCAGCCATGAAGGGTGTGCAGCTTACTCGTACATTCCACAGCGCTGACTGCGACACCGATCACTCTCTAGTCTGCTGTAAATTTAAGCTTCAGCCAAAGAAGATCTACCACTCTAGGCAAGTGGGTAAACCACACATCGATGTGAGCAAGACGTCATATCCAGACAAGGCTGAAAAATTCACTTACGCCCTCTCCAAGGCGTTCAGTTCAGAACCTCCCTATGGCAGTGCCAAAGAGAGATGGGACAACATCAGAGATACTGTGTACAGTGCAGCCACAAGAATCTTTGGTAAGAAGCAGACAAAGAACAATGACTGGTTTGACGCCAATTCCGCCACACTCATGTCAGCAATAGAAGAGCGTCGCAGTGCCCACCTGGAATTCAAGCGTTCTCCCTGCGTGAGGACACTACATGCATATAGGTCTACCAGAAGCAAAGTGCAGAGGTTAGCACGGCAATGCGCTAATGAATACTGGCTTCTACTCTGTCAGAGCATCCAGTCAGCAGTAGACAACGGAAACATCAGAGGCATGTATAATGGCATAAAGAAAGCAATGGGTCCAACGAAGAAAGTGATAGCTCCACTGAAGTCATCTGCAGGAGATATCATTCATGACAAGGGCAAACAGATGGAGCGCTGGGTGGAGTACTACTCCGAACTGTATTCCAGAGAGAATAACGTGACCAACAATGCCCTCAACGCCATTGAAAACCTCCCTTGTTTGACTGAACTGGATGAGAAACCTGCTGAGACAGAACTAAAGCTGGCATTAGAGAAACTGACCACAGGTAAAGCCCCAGGAAAGGATGGCATCACAGCAGAAGTCATCAAATGTGGCAGCAGTGTGCTGTTCACATACCTTTATGATCTTCACTGCCAGTGCTGGGATAAAGGTGCAGTGCCTCAGGACATGAGAGACGCAAACATCATAACCCTGTATAAGAACAAGGGCGACAGAAGTGACTGCAACAACCACAGGGGCATATCACTTCTCAGCATCGTGGGTAAAGTCTTCGCTAGAGTCATCCTGAACAGACTGCAGATGCTTGCCGACAGAGTGTATCCAGAGTCTCAGTGTGGGTTCCGCGCAGAGAGGTCCACAATCGACATGATCTTCTCCATCAGGCAACTGCAGGAGAAATGCAGGGAACTACACAGACCCCTCTTCCTGGCTTTTATAGGAACAACACAGACCCCTCTTCCTGGCTTTTATAGATCTCACCAAAGCATTCGTTCTGCTCAGCAGAGACGGACTCTTCAAAATCCTGACGAAGATTGGATGCCCTCCAAAGCTGTTAAGCATGGTCCAATCCTTCCATGAATCGTCCGAACCATTCAATATCCACAGCGGAGTGAAAAAAGGCTGTGTCCTTGCCCCCACGCTCTTTGGCATCTTCTTCTCTGTCCTGCTTAAGTACGCCTTTGGGACGTCCAAAGAAGGGATCTACCTGTACACGCGTTCAGACGGAAGACTGTTCAACCTGGCACGACTGAAGGCAATGAACAAAGTAAGGAAAGCAACCATTAGGGACATGCTCTTTGCAGATGATGCTGCTATAGTCACTCACACAGAAGCTGAACTACAACGCCTGATGGACCGCTTTGCTAAAGCATGTGATGAATTCGGGCTGACCATCAGCCTAAAGAAAACCAACGTGATGGCTCAGGACGCAGACCCTCTCAGCATAACCACTAACAACTACAAACTAGAAGTAGTTAGATAGTTCACTTACCTTGGCTCTACCATCACCAACAACCTCTCACTCGATGCTGAGCTCAACAAGCGGATTGGAAAGGCGTCAACAACTCTCTCTAGGTTGTCGAAGAGAGTGTGGAACAACAACAAGCTGACATTAAACACTAAGATCACCGTGTACCGTGCCTGCGTGCTTAGCATTCTTCTGTATGCCAGCGAAACTTGGACCCTGTATGCCTCTCAGGAGAAACGACTAAGAGTCTTTCACATGCGTTGTCTCCGTCGCATACTTGGGATCACCTGGAGCGATCGTGTGACAAACAACGAGGTGCTTCAACAGGCCAAAATTCCTAGCATGGTCACACTCCTCCGCCAACGTCGCATCAGATGGCTGGGCCATGTGCATCGAATGGATGATGGACGGATCCCCAAAGACCTTCTCTACTCTAAGCTTGCCTCAGGCAGAAGATCAATAGGACGGCCACATCTTCGCTTCAAGGATGTCTGCAAGCAGGATATAAAAGCTCTTGGAATAGAAGTCAACACCTGGGAAGAGCTTGTCCTCGACAAGTCCAGCTGGCGACATGCTCTGTACACAGGTCTGAAAGCCAGCGAGGAAAAGTTACGACAGCTCGCTGATGAGAAAAGATCTCAGAGGAAGAGGATGCAGTTCCAACCAAGACTTGATTCATACTTCAAGTGTAGCAACTGCAGCAAGGATTGCCACTCCCGTGTGGGACTTTATAGTCACAGAAGACGCTGCACAGCTACAAACTAGGACACCTTTCATGGGCTCATTTCCATTGTCTCTCAAGACTAACGGAAGCCAACCAACCAACCATGTATGTATGTATGTATGTATGTATGTATGTATGTATGTATGTATGTATGCATGCATGCATGCATGCATGCATGCATGCATGCATGCATGCATGCATGCATGTATGTATGTATGTATGTATGTATGTATGTATGTATGTATGTATGTATGTATGTATGTATGTATGTATGTATGTATGTATGTATGTATTATCTGCCTATCTATCTATCTATCTATCTATCTATCTATCTATCTATCTATCTATCTATCTATCTATCTATCTATCTATCCAAGTTCATAATTTATCAATCCCTGCATCAAATGTTCTTATAATTAATGCTTGTTCTGTCTGTCCGTCCGTTCCTTTGTCTTTATGTTGACCAACGTCTCTGTCAACCTATCAAGTTGACTGCCCTGAGGGCTCAATTAGGTAGTATACGCCCAATGCGTCCATCTGCGTGTCCTGGGGGTGATTAATTGAAAGCAATCGTTTTGCTCTGGGATACATTCCCGATAATGTACATAAGTAAATTTGTAATATACGGATTTTTACCCTTTTTGCCTTTATCTTTGTTTTATGTATTTTTTCAGATGCAGTAACCTTACTTAGCATTGTATAGCCTGGATTGTATTGATTTGCCGTTAATGGCTATACATACATACATACATACATACATACATACATACATACATACATACATACATACATACATACATACATACATACACACACACACACACACACGCACGCACGCACACATACATACATACATGCATACATACATACATACATACATACATACATACATACATACATACATACATACATACATACATACATACATACATACATACATACATACATACATACATACATACATACATACATACATACATACATACATACATACATACATACATACATACATACATTCCTTTCGCTTATTCCTTTATTCCTTTATTCCTTATTCCGTTACAGGCTATGCATACATACATACATACATACATACATACATACATACATACATACATACATACATACATACATACATACATACATACATACATACATACATACATACATACCTACCTACCTACCTACCTACCTACCTACCTACCTACCTACCTACCTACATACATACATACATACATACATACATACATACATACATACATACATACATACATACATACATACATACATACATACATACATACATACATACATACATACATACATACATACATACATTCCTTTCGCTTATTCCTCTATTCCTTTATTCCTTATTCCGTTAAAGGCTATACATACATACATACATACATACATACATACATACATACATACATACATACATACATACATACATACATACATACATACATACATACATACATACATACATACATACATACATACATACATACATACATACATACATACATACATACATACATACATACATTCCTTTCGCTTATTCCTTTCGGTTTGGTCGTAATAAAAACAAATTGTTACTTTGAAAAATGTACCGGTATATTTGGATTATAGTAAAGTTTTAGACACGCATTTTTGGTGTCTCTATCATATTAAACATATTCTGTAATAAATAAATAAATAAATAAATAAATAAATAAATAAATAAATAAATAAATAAATAAATACCAAACCACCATTATAGTTCCAAAAGAAGGAGCTCCTTTGTATAAGGATAAATACAGCACAATTATTAATAATTTAATGATTACCAGGCTGAACGATATGAAAATGTTACATAACAAATCACAGGAGTGATGTATGCACAATGGAAGAATGACAGGAATTCGTATGGATCAATAAGTACATTGCATTCATCGTAAATAGATTTTTTTTTCATTCTATAAAATTGATTGCTATATATTATAAAATACTGAAAAATTTGCAATATTTTTTCTGACATTCAAAAATTCTACTACACCCCACCCCTTTCGCCATTCATCTGTATATAACTACGCTGCTGGTTAAGAGCTGTGGCAGACACTCCAACGTTTCTAGTTGCAAGGACAATATCTTTCGTGGATCAAAACGGTGCATGTTGTCTAAATATTATTCTCAAAGATATCTGCCTCTGACAAGATGCTTGCGTGCACTTTTAAGAATTATACAAAATTTTTTTAAAAAATCCCACAAAAAACTGAAATATGGTAAATGTGTTTTTGAAGCACCGTATAAATACCTTAGGGGACTTACCGACATAATTTTCTACATTTCTACAGACTCTGTCTAATTATTCTAACAAACTTGAGTGTTGGTTACTTAAATGTGATTTCTTAATTATAAACAGGCACGCCTTTTACTGCTGATTACGATCAGTTTGGGAGCCAGAAAGGCTGCGAGGTATGTGTTCGACTTTTCGTTTTCTTTAAACATTTCTGATTCTTTTAAAGATTTTATAACAACACGTTTGATTCTTGTCTGTAAATTTGATATTTAGATAATGCATATGATGAATGAAACTTTGCAGGCAATGTGTGCATCTGATATAAAGATTTGATGAAAGCGCCTTCAATTATCACCAGTACCTTTCTCAATGTACGGACAGTACACACGAATTAAAAAAGCAATTTGTTATATTTCCTTGAAATTGTATTATATAAACTCAGACAGCACGTTGGTTCAATGTTATAAAACATCTGCGTTAACGCCTCTTTTAACGTTTTAGAGAGGGTGAATCCAAGGCAAGAAACTTTTCCCATGCACTTGAGTGGATTTGTTTGCAACAAGGGTTAATTTTGTCGAAAAGCCCTCTACTACGCTCAGGATGGGCTGATTACTATGGTGAAATACGGGCCAATCAACACTTACTGTATCTATGGTAAGGAACCTATTGGTGACCTAAATGACAGGTTGTGACCACTTTTATCGCGGTTGCATTTTAATTCAATAATTATTGCTGTATGAGAATGGTTGGTAATATTTAGTGCATCTGGCTGAAATATATGAAAGAAATTTGTTACACTGCCACGCCCATGCTGCAAAAAGCAGATGTGTGTCTTGAACTTTTTGGAAGTGTAGGGCTGGAGTCAAAGCCGTTCATCAGATCTGCAGTGGCTGCAGAGGCAAGGTCATAAAAATGAAACTAAAGCAAAATTAAAATTAGGACAAGGTCGAACGCGAACTACAGTTACGTATTATGTTTTATTTTAGAGATTAGGTTTTCTAGAGTATACCAATTGTATTGACGAAACAGTAAGTGATCCGAGAAAATAATACATTTTCTTTTTTAGATTTATGTTTGGTATAGAAAAAATATGGACGATGCAGTAAGTGCTTACTATGCATACGCGTTTGCATCTTCTCACGTCCAATTCCAGCTTCTATACTCTTGGGCGAGTCTCCTGATGTTCCAGCAAAACCACAAAATCCTGCTCATGCGCGTAGGGACTACGCTTAGGCAGTGCCAAGATTTATATGGCGGAAGAGTAGAGCCGATGCAAGTGTAAGATAATTCTGAGTCCTAGTACCTGACGGGAACTAGCTTGAAAGAGGTGCTTTGACATTGTTGATAATATGGGGTCTAGCTGCATTGACATGGAGATGAGACGATTTAGTTGTGGTTAAGGTGTACTAGCTGCACAGCTTGCAACTAAAGGTACCAATCCAGCAGAAAGACGCCATCACATTTATGATGAAATTGAAATTATTGTTGGTACAACAACCTTGAAAGTCACGGAGAACGTAGAGTGGGGAGGACTGGGTGGAACTTTCTGAGATTTGAGATTTATAGAGCTAAAACTTTGCGTGCTGAATTATCGCCCTTCTCAAAGCCAAAGCTACATTCCTAAACTGAAGTGTATTCCGCCTAGCTCTGTAATCAAAGAAACACAGACGATCGTTGTTTTGAGTGGGCTATTCTGTCGGCTTTGTATCAGACAAACGATCACTTTGACAGACCAGGCAAGTACCGTCAATGCCTTACAAAACTAGACTTCACTGCCATTGACTTTTCTGCTGAATTAGATCGACGAGTTCGAGCAGCAAAAGAAAGCAATATCAGTCAGAGTCTTAGGCTGGTGTTTAACCTACAGACGCTGCGTGTAATCAGCGAAATGTGGTATTACGAAGTTGATCTGCTCTTGCTGTCCTATGTCCAAGGTACCGCTGGAACAGTTGAAAAGAACCGATATGTCTTGATAAAAGAAAAAAAATATAACAGAGATGGTATACAACCACAACAAGTCAGATCACAATAAACACATCTTCCGTCGTTGTCTATACACCCTTAGCCAATATGATATACGGGAAATACACTCTAAAAAGACTGTCTCGGCGTGTAACTCTACCAGAACCAGGCAATAACGTATTATTATTTCAAAACCACCACCTCTAAACGTGCTAGAGGAAGAACTTGTCAACAATATCGATGAAATCAGAAGACAAAAGAAAATCGATGATCAGCTCCAATTTGGCTTCTGTTACATATTCGCCTTCTTGGATGGAATATGCAAGAAGCCAGTATTATGCCGACACGAGAATGTTGTCACCACTTTCATCGAGAGCATCCATTCGAAACCTTATTCAGTAAGCTAAGCCGTGACGGAATCGCTGATTAAAAGATTAGAGCACGATGACCTTCGCACGCGGACTGAAGTGCTACTGTTTTCTGATGTGTTTGAGACGTTTTTGAATACGTTGCTAAAATTAGGGCCCACAATAGTTCTCCATGTTTGGTTTGGGAAGCCATCTTGAAAGAGACGAACATAAAGCTTGAGCTGCTAATAACTGACATTGACTTTTTTTGTGGAAAAGAGCATGTGTGGCGGGATTTCAATGGTAAGTCGTCACCATGGTAAAGCAAATACAACGTGCCTTGATTATGAGTCTAGTAAGCCAAATATCTAGATTACTTGGAATTTTAATGAATTCACAATTATGCAGAGTTTGCCTCTGTCGGTTTCACATTGGTCGACCTTACCATGATACTTCGATCAGTGGGGTTATAGCAATGACTGGGTCCCGTTTATATCGCTTGGATTCAAATTAAGATATTCAAGACGCTATCAAGTTTACACTCAGCAACAACAAATACACCATCACCGTTCCGCGCTCCGGATTGTTTCTTCATTAACATTTCAATAGAGTCTCGGCGACGGAACATGGACATTGTTGTTAATACGTGTACACAGGGCCTTAATGGCGCATAATAGAAGTATTTCTGTTCCAGCTAACCACTCACAAGACAGCTTTACACTGGCTATGCGTATCTGCCACCAGATACACCATTACTTTCAAATTACAGCCGATGAGATTCTCTACCATTTTAACTAGCTTTGGCCTGCTGTTGAGTATAAATTAGAACTCGCGTTATATTTAGCATAACTAACAAGACAGTGGCGAGAAATAGAAATCATTAATGACGCTTGACAATCCTGCAGTTTCCTCAGGTTAAGGGAGTACCTGACATCGGCAAGAATACACACGACTGATTGAAGGGTATCTCTGCCAGTCTAAGATTGACGGGCACTAGTTTAAACTAGGATACTTGTGTTTTAGCTGCATCATTAACAAAACGAAAGTATATCCCGGAGGCGCCGGCTCGAATGATATCACAATACCGACTTGGTATTTGAAGATAATGACTCGGCGATAACTTTTGCATTGAGAAATGTCAACCGCTTTTCAAACAAAGACCCAAAAAGAGTTGTGTTCGAAGATTGCCTGTAAACGGCAGGAAAAACAGTCAGCCAGTAAACCTGCGAAGAGAAGGCGTGATGTATGTGACCCTTGGCTATTGTGGTTTTTCTTTCTTCATGAATGAGGTATCTGATTTCATCGCTGGTGTAGAAAACTGTTCAGATTAATAGGACTTTGGGATCTATTTGACAAGGTGATAATAAGGATCATACAACGTTTCAGTCGATTGAACTACTTTTGTCATAGGTCATTACAGAAAGTAGTCCATTTCTACAGCAGGCTAAATAACGTCATGAAACTAATTTTATAAGATAAAATGTTTAACTTATTTTATTTCAGATTGCATCATTTAATAATTTTTGTATAAATTTCTAGAACAGAAATAAATAGTTAAAGTTTTGATAATACAAATAACGGTTGATGACGTCATCACACTCAAAATATTAGAGCCTAGTATTAAAAGAACAGATTCTGCGCCGTTTTCGGAACGATTATGAGACCATAACGCATATTTACTGCAGGGTAAGAACTAGTTGAAAAGGGCTACTTCCTGTAATGACCGCGCTGTTCAGGGTTTGTGACCGTAATGGTGTAAATAAAAGTTGATTCGCCAGATTGGGTTCATGCGATGGGCGTCCGAGAGTGATGCTTTGGTACTTTAATGTTTTTTGAATGGACATGTGTAGATTTTTAGTCTTCTTGCGATTCTGAAGCGATAAAAGACGCTTAAGAAATGTCGAATCGAGCGGAGGGTTGTGGTCGCCGTTGCATTCCTTGTGTTAATTTATAATACCGTTAAGGTGATTTCATCTTGTCAGAAATTTCGTCGTGCTTTATTTATAAAACTGCAGAATCCTGTGAAAAGGTATTTCTTCTTTTCATCAAATACGGAACTTCCTTTAGGTAAATGCTACTTTTTTAAAGTCAACTACCTGTTATTGCACTTAGACTTTTATTTGATTGGACAAGTTAATATTTAGTGGTTTAACAAGACGATCGAAACAAATTCTGTTTAGGCTTTATTGGGTTTTAAGGATTATTGATTTTAGGTCTATGATTTTTGAAAGAAAATTGACAATTAAATGGCAAGTTGGAATGTGTTTAGGTTATGAGAGAAATATTGCCCTTATGGCTTGGACAAGTTGTTACTTTTGATAGATCACAGGACTAGTTGATTACACATTCGCCATTTGTTAATAGCATTTCTTAATTTTTTGCCGGGTAGCATTTGTACTAAAATTTACTCTAGATCTGGGACATCATTGATAATGGCATTTGTACTAAAATTTACTCTAGACATGGGACATCATTCATAATGGCATTCGTACTAAAATTTACTCTAGACCTGGGACATCATTCATAATGGCATTTGTACTAAAATTTACTCTAGACCTGGGACATCATTCATAATGGCATTTGTACTAAAATTTACTCTAGACCTGGGACATCATTCATAATGGCATTTGTACTAAAATTTACTCTAGACCTGGGACATCATTCATAATCGCATTTGTAAAGCCAATAGCTCTCACTCCAGACGTCATTTATATTGAAGATAATCAGATAAAACATCATTTATCATAGATGATCAGATGAGAATCGTCAATCAAGTGTGGATTTCACGGTGTGGAGATTAGTTTCGACACTTTTCTCTCTCGATGACTTATGACATACGTCATGCATATATTAAACCATATAATGAGATTTAAGCTATGAAAAAATTACCATAAGTTTTGAATATAGCAAAAATCGTTAAAGCTAAGTTAAAAACTCAAATCACACACACACACACAACTGAGAAAAACACTGTAAATTCGTCGCCGTTTATATACTTTAGGCCTACACTTCCCATCCCAGCACTCCGCTATGTATTTTGCACTATGTTTCCCCGCTCTTATTCAAAGTCTTGCACCAGCCGTTTGAGTTAAAATACCCCTTTTCTTCTTTCAGGAGCATTACCACTGTAAAAAACAAAATTGGAAACAATTGTTTCTTCTTTGCTGGTAGTAACGATTTAACTTCTTCAGTAAGTTCCATAATGAAATACTTCAGCAGTATGTGGCTTTCATAGCACAGTGATGGCGAAAATAGTTTGTCTATCGGATTCCAAATCTAAAATTTTATGAGTACTTGAGCTTTTTTCGATTGATCGTAGAATAGAATTTATATAAATGCTAACTAACTGATTTTTGTTCCAAAACATACGAAATGTATTATTAGCTTCCATAGAAGGAACAGAAAGACATCTCTCATAGTTTACGAGATTATATTTTGAATTTTGAAAGGTGGATACGGACGTTCGGGTTGGCAGAAAGATTATTCCTCGTCAGGGAGGGGGGAGGGGATGCACGTGTGATTGACGGTTTGCTTCCAACTAGCACGACACCTAGCGAATACGGAGGCCTTATCCACAGACAGTCCACAAAAATGTCCAGACTGGAAAATATTGAAAAGATTTATAAAATCAAAGTATAATTTGAATTAAAAAAACTAATATAAGCTGGAATTGCAACTAATGGAAGTAATATTTCAACATGTTTGTTAGACGTGTATAAAAGTAAACATATAGAACCTTTCCAACTTTACTGTAAGTCTGTCTATTCAAGGGGTTTTCAGTATGATGCAGAAGCACGTGCGTTACATATTGAAAATGCACAAAACTCACACATTTGGCACATATTTAAAACACAGACACACACACACACACACTATATATATATATATATATATATATATATATATATATATATATTCGGTAGATATGTAAAATAAACAAACACATGCAGTACATGTTTAAAACAGACATATATACACACTTGTTAGGTACATATTTAAAACACATATATTTGGTACATATTTAAAGTACAAAGCACAAAAAACACATCGGGACATATTTAACACACACACACACACAGACACACAGACACACACACACACGGTACATATTTAAAACACACACAAAAACACATTCGGTACATGTTAAAATACACAAGCAAAAACACGCAGTACATATTTAAAATACTCATGCACAAATTTGGTACATATTTAAAAAAACACAAAAAAACACATTCGCTACATATTTAAAATACACAAACAAAACACATACTGTACAAATTTTAAACAGTCAAAGAAAGCACATTTACACGCTCGACAGAAAATGAACTTCATACATCTCCACCAAGAGATCGGAATACAGACACTGCGTCAGCCTAATGAATATTGAATGGATAGAAAATCATTAATCTCTCAACTGAAGGATTGCTCTCAAAGCACCCATTATATCGTGAGAAAATGTCTAACAATAAGAAGTTCTTAATTATTAGGGGGACGCATTTAGTACACCCCCTACTAATCTTCTCTGTGGTCCTCCGTTATTTGCGTAAGTCAAATTAAATATATCAAATGCAGCTGGTTGGGAAAAACGTATCATGCAAAACATATTTCACAGATTACTGTAAACCAAAGCAGATGAAAATGGACTCGGCACATCAAGCAATGTGCTCTCAAGCTTACACAATTGCAAGATCTCTCTCTCTCTCTCTCTCTCTCTCTCTCTCTCTCTCTCTCTCTCTCTCTCTCTCTCTCTCTCACACACACACACACACACACACACACACACAAACACACACACACGTAGAGAAAAACCCTTATACGCATCAACACAAACCACAACGGGTAAAGACAGGGTTGTCCAACATAGTCCCCGTGAGTCTTGTCACTTTTGCTCCAGCTATACAGTCATGTATAAACTATAATCTTCCTGTCTAGGGAATATTACCGTGGCCATGTGTTTGATGTCTAAAGATTGACGCGGGATAGTGTTAATCTCTTACGCAAGGTTACATGACCGGCAGGAGACCAGAATCTTGGATCAGCACAGGGGAAAAGATCGCACCATTTCACGAAGTCTTCTAGTTATCACACCTATGTGCTAAATTCTTAATCTGAAGGGCAAAGGGGAGCCCGTGGAGAGACCAGAATGTGTTTTCGTTGTCCCCACAAAAAAGATGGATGCCCCTGGACACAATATCTAAACCAGACATGAATAAAACGTATAAAAACACGGGTTTATCTAGCTCGTGGGCCGTATTTGTCCCATCCCAAAGCACCCACACACGCGCACAGGCACGTACTCCCCACATATCCACACCCATACCCACTCATCCCCAAGTCGACGGATGCCGATTACTCGTGGACCTGGGTTCGAAACTCGGTATAGTACGAATTTAATTTCTCTAACCTGTACGATAGTATTGTTTGTATTCAACTATTATTTCTGCCCACTTTATCAAGATTCTACTACAGAATCCAAGGATAGCACTGTCTGTTCTGTCTGGTATATATTTATAAATCTTTGTAATACAAAAAATCCTATATACCTTGATATCTTTCATAGGAAACTGGAACGACTGTGCATATATATGAGAATTATTTACTAGGTCGTCATGCGAGTGTGTCTGCTACACACAAACTTGTATAACACCGACTCAGTGCCATCACTTTTAGGTGATGCGTGCTTAGTCGTGACGGTATATGGGCTGGTGCGTGCAGGCAAGGCGATGGGTGCCGATTACTCGCGGACCTGGGTTCGAAACTCGGTAGAATACGAATTTAGTTTCTCTAACCTGTATGATAGTATTGTTTGTATATAAACTACATACATATATATATATATATATATATATATATATATATATATATATATATATATATATATATATATATATATATATATATATATATATATTCGAGAAAGGAAACCAACTGATAAATCTTCTTCAGAATCTTTATATGTAGATATTTCTAAATGAATTGGACCATAAAAAGTTAAGCTATTCTAAATGCATTTCTGTGTAGGAAGAAGAACAATTATTGCATGTCAGATTGAGATGTAATATTTCTTCTTTGACTTAAATGATACATGCATCTTCAAGATAAAATTCCTCAAACAGTATTATGTTCGATTTTTGAACCCAATTCCTTAGTCAGTTTTGCAAAATGTCAACTGGGGCAATGAATTACAAGATACCTTATTCACATGAAAAGGTTGGATCTAACATTCTGTAGCTACATGTGTAATTTATAATGTTCTGAAATGAAATCTTGCTTTAAAGGTTGAATTTCAATATAGCTATCAATATTGACCATCATACCTGTATTGCACAGACATTAAAATAGAAAATGAAATAATTGTCAGGTGTGAGATGAAGAATTTGACATGTGAATTGTCTTGCAAACTGTATGGTGTCCTTCTGTTTCATTAACATGTAAAATTAAGTTTTGCAGACATTGTCTGCCAATTCAAAATCAGAAAATCGTTCGTTCTTAACATCGTTACACAGTCTGGCGGATCCAAAATAGGTCAATGCGTCCTCCTGCGTGCCGAAAGATGCAGCTGCTAGAGACAGGAAACACAGTGGATAAATGGTTGGAGTGCCGGACTCATGAACGATAGGTGCGGTTTCGAATCCTACCATCCTGTCAGTTTGGGTTTGCTACCGTAGAAAGTCATTAGGAAAAGCACTTTATTCAAACTGGCTCAATACTAAATGACCTGCTTGTGTTGCTGTGCCGAAAAGCAGACTGCATAACTATCTGAGCCCTCACCGTGGAATCTATAAATATGAAAATTATACAGAAGGATGGGTCCAGAGTTTAAAAAGAACAAAACCTACTATTGCCTTGAAAATAATTATAACATTCCATGCATGCATGCATGCATGCATGCATGCATGCATATGTGTGTGTGTGTATGTATGTATGTATGTATGTATGTATGTATGTATGTATGTATGTATGTATGTATGTATGTATGTATGTATGTATGTATGTATGTATGTAGGTAGGTAGGTAGGTAGGTAGGTAGGTAGGTAGGTAGGTAGGTAGGTAGGTATGTATGTATGTATGTATGTATGTATGTATGTATGTATGTATGTATGTATGTATGTGTGTGTATGTATGTATGTATGTGTTTGTGTTATTATTGTTTAGAAAATATCAATATTTTATGCTGAACGGATACTGAATTGATATTATCAATTCTATCGTAATGTTCAATTGACTTCAATAATACATACATACGATGTAATTCCTAGTAATACTTCTTGCATAATGTATGACTGCTGGTAATGATTCTTACAGAATGTGCAACTGTTGGTGAAGATTCTAACTTAATGTATAAGTGCTGGTAATGATTCTTACATAATGTGTAACAGCTGGTAAAATTTTACATAATTTGTAAGTTTTGGTAATGATTCTTACATAATGTGTGAGTGCTGGTAATAATCTTAACATATTGTGCAAGTCAAAATACAATCCAATATGATGTGGAGAATTTAATCGTTACTATTCTTTTTCAATATACGTTTTTTTCATATACATATGACATCGTACACCTTCCAGTGGCATAAACAATGACATAAATAATCTCTCACCCCTACCTCTTACACCACGTGGGTTCATGGATGTGGAATGACCCAATGAACTTTAATATAGTCAGCTTTTTTGTCCCGGGACGTACCCGATGATGACGTTCCAGATGAGGTCTTGAAAATTCTAAGAGTGCGATTTTATTTGAAAACAAAATAAAAATTGACTTTGTATTCTAAGGACTAATAATTATTCGTCTCTATCTTTTTTCACACGCCAATTTGACGATACCTAAACTTTGCCGGTACTTTAAAGTCAAGAGCATGCTAATATACCGTCAATCTCTGTAAAGACATAACCAACATTGTCCGGATGAGCCGTTGAACCTTTGTCATATATATATATATATATATATATATATATATATATATATATATATATATATATATATATAGTTTAATGCAAACAATCCTATCATACAGGTTAAAGAAATTAAACTCGTACTCTACCATTGTCTTTTCTGTCTAGTATATGTTTACAATTTTATATATATATATATATATATATATATATATATATATATATATATATATATATATATATATATATATATATATTAGAAGGGTCAATCTGCACACAACAAAAATCCTGATCTGCCATTGCATAATGTGTCTGTAGGTAGGGATTAATGATGGTTTTTTTTTACTAATTATTCTTAACAAACTCTTCGGACCCAGATCTGCCAATCTGCCAGCGTATAATACGCTGGTAGATTTTGGTCTGTGCAGATTGAGGTTTGAATCAAGAAACAACCGAATGAAACGCGAGAGCTACATTTTTATTATCATTTTTACATATTTTTATAGGACTTTAAAAAAATAGTACTGCCTTTTTTATTTGCGGACAAAAACAAGAAATATTTTGCATTTGTTTGCAAAATCCTTATGGTCGCCCTGATAATGATAAGAACAACTAAGATCAACTATTTTAGTACACGACGCCTAATTAATTGAATAATATACATCGAAATAAAAATTGGGTCGCGCATGCGTATGTGTGAGTGTGTACGTTTCTGATTGTGTCTGTGTATACGTGTGTGTCGAAACAAAGAAATAAAGAAATTTATATTACGCAATGAAGAACTCGTCTCGTCTCATTAACAAGAGCGTGCTACTGAAAGTTCCTACTTACAACTTGTGTAAACATGTATATTTGGACGGGTGGATCAATGCCAATGTGCTGCAAGTTCATACTGCTGTTTTGTCTCAGTTGTACACAGGTATGATTTACTGCATGAACCAACGAAAGTAAATTATTCAGATGTAACTATCTCCATTTGAAACTACCACACGCTCCTAAGCTTTCAAGCCCCACTGTATAGACTTCCGTTTAAAAGCTTTCTAGGGCATGGATCTTGATCCTAGTAACGAACATTGTGTAGTACAACGGAACTTAAAAATGGCCCACTTTTTCTTTGTAGACTGCTCAATAAAGTTAATTTTGCCTGAATTAGTCAAATTAAGCCCAAAAGTCAAAAGCTAGTTGAAATATGAAGAACACAGTACGTATATTAAGAGACTAATAATTTCCTTGATTTTTTTTTGGGGGGGGGCTGGATTTTGTGCGATCGTATCTGGTCATCTTAAAGTGTTTTATACCAATATTTAAATAAAATAAACGGGCTTAGTATGCGGTATTTTCATTTGTATTCCTGCGTATTCGATGCTATGGAAACAAGTTGCAGACCCATTGTGAGAAAACATTTAAGATATAGCTTTCAGCTGTGACCTCATGTTATGTCATATAAGTAAAGATTATAAAGTGTGACATAATGTATGTATGTATGTATGTATGTATGTATGTATGTATGTATGTATGTATGTATGTATGTATGTATGTATGTATGTATGTATGTATGTATGTATGTAATACTTATTGCAACTCAGCACAATAGTGACTATATGGTGCCAACTAAAACTACAATTCGAAAAATTTAAAATTGAATGATTGCAAGACTTTAGGAAAAAAATCCATTTAAAATAAATATAAACATGAAGCACAACTAGATTTTAGATATAGTAGAAACATCTCAACTATAGAAAGCAAAAAAGAATATAATTCTTTAACAGGTAAAAACGCATTAAAGGTTTTTTTAATATATATATATATATATATATATATATATATATATATATATATATATATATATATATATATATATATATATATATATATATATATATATATATATATATATATATATATATGACAGTCTGATAATATATATTACTAATTAGATATATAAATAAATATGTTATAGCGAATACGAGAATACGATGTAAGGTAGGTGTGTATAAATGTGATTTATGGATAGAGAGAAAAATAAGAAAGAAGGTGCATAGACAGGTAGGCAGTTATTGTTACTTAGACTAAGCCATACACGCTCCAAAGGCAACACCGCTCCAAAAATACTTTTAACGCCGCGTTTATAACTGTCAACAAATATCTGATTATAGGTTTCACTAGATTTCAATTTGTAAATTCGTCAGCAAATTGACCAGGATAAGTAAATAAATAGCTTGGTTCGCAATGAGCACCTTATTACCTGATAGGTAAAGTATACCTTATTCATCCGAACACATTGGGTGCTTGTACGAAATTTGATCCTCGCTAAAAACTTCGTATCACTTCATAAATCAAGCCTACCTGCAAATAAAGCTTTTCAAAATTAATTGACGTGCATGATAGGTAAATAACAGATGAAGATGGAGTATATCTAGATTTGTAGTAAGGTACTTTCCAATAATACAAAAAAGCGCATGTTCATTTTGTTATAGACCTTTACATCCATGTGATCAAATTATCATTGTATGGTGCGAGTACGCATACATTTTCCATGCGTTATTCGAGTCAGAGAATAGGCAAGCATGCTATTAATGTTCGCGTGTTTAATGTATCCATGCATGCGCGTATTTTCTGTAAGTAAATGTGTATACAATCGTTCATTCCTGTGCTGTTATGTGGTAAATCTCTTTCCGTCGTAAAAAAAAAAAACGAAAAAAAAGAAAAAAAAGAAAAAAAAAACCCCACTCATCCCGATATAGCAGCATTTTACCGTAACCGTTGCAGTGAAAGACCATTAGCCAGGAGCTGATAACGGTGATTGTAGTAACTTAAGGACTCACGGTACTAATGGTATGGAAAAATAGGAACCAGCCTGGAAATGGATGAACATTGGATAGAGTATAAATGGGTTTGGATGGCCAGAATTGGTTAATAATCTAAGTTATGTTTCAGTGAAAAATTCTTTCGAGAGCTTTTCCTAGTTGTAAGTGACAAAAATACAAAAATAGAGACATTGTTTTATTGATGGAATTACGGTCCTTTCACAGTCTTGAGCTTGGAACGCTCATTACTAAAATTAGCACCTAACTCTTTGATGCGGAATTGAAAGTACATGCTTCAAACACATGCAGGTCAAGAAAATGTCACGGCTCATATCTTTTCCTCCACACAGAAGAGGACATCCAGGTTTCATCTATACTGATAAATATTGGTTTGATCATGAACACTCAGAAATTTTAAGTTATTTATTTGTTAATATCATGGTGTTTTGCAAGGGGTTTACTATAGGAACTGAATTAGTACCGTGATTCATTCCTATAAAAATGCTTTTTCTGAGGAGGTTGTATACCGTCAGTTTTATAAAAGTGGTGAAGGCCACTATTGTATCCTATTGTCATAGTGCGTGATGTCACGATGTCGATGATTCTGTGATACTATAGCAGCGATAAGACACTGTGACCATGATACGATGGAAATGTGGGCAGAGGTGAAGCGTCTGAAGAAAAAAAAAGCGATTCCTAATTAGCACCATCTTCGCGGTAGTAAAGGACACACGGTACTAATGGTATGGAAAAATGGGAACCAGCCTGGATATGGACGAACATTAAATACAGCATATATGGGTATGGATGGCCAGGATTGGTTGATAATATATGTTATGGTTTAGAAAAAAAGAGTCTTTTGGGAACTTATCCTAGTTGTAAGTGAAAAAAAAATACAGACATTGTTTTATTGATGGAATTTCAGTCCTTAAATAGTCTTGAGTTTGGAACACTCACTAATAAAAGTAGCACCTAACTCTTTGGTGAGGAATTGAAAACACCTGTTTCAAACACATGCAGGTCCAGAAAATGTCGCGACTCATATCCTTTCCTCTACGCAGAAGCTGACATCCAGGTTTCATCTATACTGATAAATATAGATTTGATCATGGGCACTCAGAAATTTTATGTTATTAAATTTATAATATCATGGTGTTTGCGTAGTTTTACTCTGGGCACTGAATTAGTACCGTGATTCCTATAAACAGCCAAAAAAATGTATTATTGATCTCCGTGAGAATCTCTTCTTATCACGTTATGCGATTGTGTTTTATTAATAAATTGACCATTATTTACATATATCGACACTGGTAACGTTTTGGAGTATTTTGCAGAGCGTACATACTTTTTTATCCGTAAGAAGAGGAGTTTCAATGTAAAACGATTCAATGACAGCGCTTTATGGTGGGAAGCAATTTAATGTGTAACACTGCTTAATGTGGACTAACGCTGTTTATTTTAAAATAAAAAACTCACCAGTGTGCTGACACTATTCAACGATGTACTTGTTCTTTTCACATTTTTTTTTTATAAATTATGACAGGGTTGATAGAGAATTCTAGCGACATCCATCTATTGAGCTTACTTGACTGCTTAATATGCAAATTGAAGGGCTATTAGCAATGCGTTTGACTTCTTAATATGCCACTTGAATGGCGATTGGTTATGAGTTTAAAGTTGTATGTTATTATCGGGACAAACATGTAATTTAAATATTCAGGCGCAATATACTTAACAGAAAACGTATTTATGAGCATAAAAAGGCAATTTGATATTATATTTTACGCGCAATTGATCACGGCATTGAGATGGTACTGAGATATCGCATTGTTATTACCTTGTGGCGAGAATCAAGATGCAATGAAGCGTGAAAATTTCGGTATAGATTGGGACTTAGGTAACAATGCAAGTGGCAAACATCACGATGCCAAGTAATGGGGGTATCCATATTAGTTTTCTTCCAGTAGATCTAAGTCCGATCCCTTGAATGACAGTCATATTACACGCATACCTGTAACAAACGTCCGTACACTTGTGGTCGGTTCTGATAATAGGGAGAACTACAAAACATTTCTGAAATATATCCTATAAAATAACTTGTTAAGTGCTTGTTTACCTTTTACTTCTTTTCGTCTCATCTTTCATCGTATGTACTTCTCTAATTAGTAATCCTCCAAAGTTTATTTTTTCTGGTTTCTTCAGTCTTTCGGTCTTAATGCCCGTCTAAAGGTAATGAAAAGTACAGGCCATTAGCTACCTATCCCAAATAAACATTTAATGTAAGCATAAATTTGATGCATATTGAATCTGATTGCATGTATGAGCACTATTCTAATTGTGGTATGTGTTTCCGCTAGTGCTTGAGAAGGCACGTCCCGCAAAACATGAGTGGATCAAAGTAGGAAAAAGGCGGATTTTATTAAAATTACAAACTGATCAGGTATGATATTTGAACAGTTGTATGCTTTAAAAAATTGTGCTTCGTTCAGATCTGCTGGATGTCATGATTATCATTCAATCGTTATGGTTAAATGAAGTATAGTATGACGCATCATACTTTATGACGGTGTGGTGTGGTGTTTATAATTTTTAACGTAGCTTTTAACAATTTTTCAGTCATATCGCTACGATGTCTTCAGTGTGGCAGTTTATAGTGATGTCTAGCACTGGGGCATCATGCGGCAGACATGTAGCATGATGTCCCACCCAGTCACATTATCCTGACACCAGGCTGTCCAGTCCAAACACTAACCTCTTAATGCTGAGCGTCAAGAGAGGCAGCTGTTAGTACCATTTTTGTAAGTCTTTGGTATGACTCGACCGGGGATCTAACCCAAGACCTCCCTCATTGGAGGCAGACGCTGTAACCACTGGGCCACCGGAGCGGTTTCTTAATGATGGTGAATAATAATATATATATATATATATATATATATATATATATATATATATATATATATATATATATATATATATATATATATATATATATATATATATATATATATAATTTGCTTTTCTACATTAGATTATACCGTGTCTCTTATAGGACACGTATAAGGAAAGAGCTGACACTTATTTATACAATTAGTTATATACATATTAGTTGTGATTTGGTGACATTTTTCTGTATTTATGAACTTGTTATTTATATTGTTTTATGCATGACATTTGAACACTGGATAAATTAATTCTTATCGTGGTACAATCTAGTCATTTGCAAAGACATAGGTGTTTTAGACACCAGGACACAAAGAAACAGTTAATGTGATTGTCGGTCTACATCAATGGAAAATATTAGATCAATGTCTTAGATTTCCTGTATTTTACCATAGATCCATTGTTAGAATGCCAAGGAAGTGGTTAGATATTTCAGCTCATGATTTGTTCTTGATAAAGTTTAGAAAACTGAATTGCCAACTGTGGTACCAAAGATAGTCCATAACATACAGCAAGACATAGGAGCAGAAATATGAATATCCTAGGCTGTTTATTTTGGGGGAGATCATTAAAACTTCACTTTTCCTTGACACTAACTGGATTTTTCAAAAGTGTCAATGGCATTTCATTTGGACTGCACCTTTGGATGGTAGTAGCGGGTAGGATTATTTGATATAAATTCAAAACAAAAAAAAATAGGAAAAGAAGGAAAAAAACAAACAAACAAAGAATACAATTATTTCACTAATATGCCCTAAAATTGATATGTGTAATAATCGATACTTAAAGTGTCATTGATTGTTATATTTATGTTTGAGTGATTTGGGGAAAGGTGATATGGCCCTTGAGTCACATCCTAAAGTTCTTCTTGTTGTTGGGTTTAATACCACTTTTTTGCGCTGACGCACGCGGTTGTATGTGTATGTATGTGCGTGCATACGTGTTCTTTTGCTTCCAGAAACTTATCCCCTGAGTCAAATCAATTACACTATTGAGATCTTCACACTAATACACTGACTGCGTATGAAGTTAGAAACAATTATCATGATTATCTCATACTTTTTATGTGTGCTCGATTTATTATCTTTGAGACAATCAGTCTTATTCAATCATTTCCATTTCCGAAACAAGTATTTTTCTGGTTTATTTTTTTATACAAAACATGCGATAGGTTTTTGTGTACCATTATGTTGCAGTTTGTCTCAGTTGTACATGGCTATTATGCATTGTCTGAACAAACGGCAGATTTGCTCATGCGAAGATAAATTATTCAATTTTTTTTACAATAACTATCTCCGTTTGAAGCTAGAAAACATATCTAACCTTTCAAATCCCACTGTATAGACTTCTGTTTAGTGAGATGCATTATTCATCACAAAGAAAAGCATTTAAAAGCTTTCTAGGGCAGTGATCTTGATAATCTAAGCAGTCCTTGTAACGAATATTGTGTAGTACAAACGAAGTTACAATGGGCCACTTTTCTTTGAGGACTTTGCCTGACTTAGAAAAATTAATGATATGAATTAAAAGAGAGTTAACATTTGGATAACGCAATTAGAACTTGGTGAATAGTCTTGCAAATAAGTGTGTGTGTGTGTGTGTGTGTGTGTGTGAGAGAGAGAGAGAGAGAGAGAGAGAGAGAGAGAGAGAGAGAGAGAGAGAGAGAGAGAGAGAGAGAGAGAGAGAGAGAGAGAGAGAGAGAGAGAGAGAGAGAGAGAGAGCATAATGGAGTACCCTATAATTTTCAAGACAAATAAGGAAGCTGGACAATTTTATCAAATAGGAAAAACGTTTTGAATGCATTATAAAAGCCATTAAAAAAAAACAACAAAATGATGCAGTAAGAAATGATTATTCAGTTAAACTGAGTACCTGTATAACAAAACCTTTAGTATTTCAGACGAAACATTATATTTGAAATCACAACCGAATAATAAATATCATGTTGATTATTTCATGCAGCTATCTTAATTTTTTTTTATTCAGTAATATCTAAATTGATTCTATTGATATAGTGGTCACATTATAAATATTCTGTTGTTGGTATATGACAAATATTTTTCAGAAATAATTTAAAATGAGCAACATGAAAGCAAATATTTATTTTGCTTTAACGTCTATTTTTCGGTTTGTCTGTAATTAAATTGAGCGAGATACGTTATTAAAAAGTCGTCAGTCTTACCATTTTGATAGTCCTTATTATATATAAAACGTTGGCTGTCAGTCATGCCAATATTTAAGCTAAGTCTAGTATAAACAGATTCTGGCCTAGTAGTGAAAACACGTGATGTTGTGTTTCAGGTTTGTATGTATTCGTTGCTATGGAGACATGATTTTGTTCGGTTGTTTTATTTTCAGGTGCAGGCTCACGGGCGAGGATGTACTATTAGATGCATATCTTAGCTGCAACCTTATGATGTATGTCATATGTGTAAAGATCAGAACTTATTGGGATGATAGTAGTTAATTATTGTTTTTCGATTAGGTTATACACGTTTACAGTCAACAACTATTATGATAAACACGTTTACTTGGAACGCATGTACACGTGGCAGTAATATCTGATTAAATCTGTCACCAGATTTCATCGAGGGAAGCACATGACTTGATTCTCAAGAAGCGTTTTATTACCTGACAAGTATAGGTTACCTATTTAATCCGGACACACGGGTTACTCGTACGAAAATAAAACTTAAGCCTGGCTAAAAATAATTGTTTAACATTATCGGAATTATTAAAATTTTTGTGTGTATTTTTAAGCGAAAAGCCGTTAAAAAACACGGTTCAAACTAAAAACAAATCGATTTTTCAATTTTCCTATATTAAATTCAGGCAAAATGGTCGTAAAAACGTCAAAATTTGACAAAAAAGATGGTAAAATTTATTTTTTTCAGAAATATTTTCCAATTTATTATAAATACTTTTTTCTGAAAAAATATTTTTTTTCAGTTATAAAATAATGAAATGTAATTGTGATTGTGATAGAAATCTTTGCATAGAACATCACTTCATAAATCACGCGAACCTGCTTAGTTAAGCTTGTGGTGGGGTGGGGATTTCCAGGCACATGCTAAAATAATGGGTAGATTATGTAACATTTGAGTAATTAAATATATTTATGCGTATTAGCATTGTAGTCGTACATGGTAGTAAGTGCCCATAAACAACATAAACTCATTTGAATGAACGACATTATGATATTTCACAACAATATCAGAAAGCATAAGTTGATTGCGTACACTCATATATATTGGCCACCTTGTATAGCCAGACTATAATGTGCAGACAAATGACGCTAAACCCAAAAAAGCAAAATCTACGATAAAAAATGAGCACTGTTTTTAGTATCTTTAATACATGCACGAATGATGTTTCTTGTGTTTGGGGTTTCGGGGTTGGGGGTGGGTATTTCTTTTAAACTCTTGTTCCCAAAACAAGCTCCGGTGTGTCCATCTTTCTTTGTAATTCTAAACCAGTATCTGCATAAACACAAATTATCAAGTAACATAATCATGTTTTATAATTCATTGTCAATAAAGATGATAGTTCTTCTATTTTCAGTCTAGTACTAACATTAGTACCCTTAGTCCTACCTTGTAGACAGGGTACTAACACGAGTCTATGTGTGTCAATGGACTAGCCGGGTGTGATTCATACCCGGATAATTTTTTAGCCTAATTTAAAACCATTTGAACATTTTCTTTGATATATAATGAAATAAATGAGTAGTCCTCTTATTTAATACTAAAATTATCGTAAATCATTGTAGAAATGGTGGTAAAATATCGTTTACCTTTCTTATCCGATAGTTTCGTTTTGATCGTCCGCCATATTAGCTCAAATAATGCCTACTTCCGTTCTCAGCCTCGTGTGTTTGTGTGTCATATAAGGATGTTAAGGCCTTATTTGGAAAGAAACATATCGTAGTAAAAAAAAATATATTGCGTTGTTCGAGTCAGAAATTCTACGCATTAAAAGTAAATACGGTTTGTAGGTGACTTTAAAATTCCACCAAGAAGCAATTATTTCCTCAACAAAAAACTGTATTCCGTAAGTTATTCAATTATCTATTCTCCATCTTTTCGCGTTATGTCATTCAACAACTAATACCATAGCGTAGAATATCCATATATGGTCTGGCAAGCCTAATGTAGAAAAGGGGTCACGGCGAGAGTCTCGCGCTATCTGTCTTGATGGACACGGTGAGGCTAGCGTAAATATGCCAATTTATTTTAGCGTGTAAGGGCTTAATAAATTCAAAATAAGCCAAACTTCTTTGACAAAATAATTATGCTTATTTTGTACATTTCTAAACTATTTGTGTTTCTGACTTTCGTGACGATTTTTTTTTTGCTCCATTACATGATATGGGATCAGTTCGTAGCCTCAACCACAACAAACCAAGTTGAGGCTACGACATCGTAGCTATTTTCATTGATGATTGGGAATAAAACCATATAGTGACGAATAGTGTGAATGTATAAACATATGTGGTGGTAACCATTATACAACTCCACGTGCGGAAAAATAATTTGTATAAAAAATATAAGCTATTTAAATAATACAAATCGTATAGAGACTACATTCAGGTGTACTGATAATATAAAGTATCTAAATCACGTGGTGAATACAGACACTACTAAGTATTTCATTATGTCGACACAGAACCCTTCCTTACCTGTCTGGCATAATTATGATAGTACACGACAGGTAAACTGGTCTTGAACTGAACCTCAATTCAAATAAGCTGAAATAGGTTATTTCTTGGTTCTAAAGGAATACTGACATTGCTGCTGGTTGAGTAGTCACGAAGACATGCGTGTTAATGTCATACATAGGAGTTTCCTGTTTTTAACGATTATAATAGCTGATTCTTATGAATAATTAAGGACTGATAGTACTAATTAAAATCCCATAGTAAACCAATTCAAACACCATGCTATTAAACATTCAATAACTTTAAATTTCTGAATGTTCATGATAAGACCTTTATTTATCTAGAAACATCCCTGATGACAACTCCTCTCTAGAGAAAACCGTGAGTCGCGGTATTTTCTGGATCACCGGTCCGTTGGCCTAAGTGGCTAGAGTGTCCACCTCGGGAGGTCGCGCGTTTGAGCCCCAACCGAGTGATACCAAGTACTTATAAAAATGCTACTAGCAGTTGCCTTGCTTGGCGCTCAGCATTAAGAAGTTAGTGTTAGGACTGGTCAGTCTGGTGTCAGGATAATACGAGTGGGTGGGACATGCACCAGCGCTAGACATCACTGCCAAGTGGCAAACTGCAGACATCGTGGCGATATGACTGAATGAAACCTTTTTGAAGCTACGTTAAATCTCTCTCTCTCTCTCTCTCTCTCTCTCTCTCTCTCTCTCTCTCTCTCTCTCTCTCTCTCTCTCTCTCTCTCAAATATATATATATATATATATATATATATATATATATATATATATATATATATATATATATATATATATATATATATATATATATATATATATATATCTATATATATCTTGATCTTTTCTTGGGAAAGAAACTTCTCTTGGATATGTCTTATAGATATATGAGGATATGAGGAATTAACTGTGCTTGAATCATAACAATTGTATCTTATGAAACCATTAAACTCGATAATGTCGCATAGAAAGAGTTATATGTTCATAATTTGTAAATGGTCGGTGGAAGTGCAATAACCGCATCAAGAGTTTTTGAAGAAAAGATAATGCGCAGCTTGCATTGATAATGTATTTAAATTTTACAACGTAAGTACAAAGTAGGAAATTTTAGTAATTCTTAAATACTAGCTTAATTTGGTGTAATCCATATAGATTTTGTGGCTGCGTACTCTGCCTTTTATTATGGTGTAACATATTCGGTGCCAGACATCTGAAAATGTCGATATTTTAATACAAGGATATCATCAAATATTTGCCTAATCTATAGAGGTACAAGGCGGGGAGAAGGTTTGCGGGTTTGCTTTCTTCGGCGGTGAAGCCTTTTATTTTACATCTGTTTAATGTCATATAATTTGAGCATTAGTAGCTGCCTAATTTTTCGCTATATTTACACGGTACATTAAACAGAACACAGCGTAAGACAATAATACACTTTATTTAAAATGCCAAATGCGAATTTACAATAGGCATATATTTACTGAAAGGTTATTTAAATCCAACCCTTTAGAAAACAAGTCCTGTACAAGACATTGCGATTTGACTTTAAGAAATACAAGCTGACTAAGACAGTGGTAAAGCTTTGCAGTGTTGTATCATTGTTTATGTGCAATGTAATATCCTAAATTGTGTGTAATGTAGTATTCTAAACTGTATGCAATGTAGTATTCTATATTGTATTCAATGTAGTATCATTAAATATGTGTAATGTAGTATGATAGATTGTGTGTAATGTAGTATCTTTCATTGTGTGTAACATAGAATCACAGATTGTGTGCAATATATCATCCTTGATGATTTGTAATGTAGTATCCTAGATTGTGTGTAGTGTAGTATCCGAGTTTGTGTGCGTTGTAGTTTCCTACATGGTGTGCAGTATAATATCCTTGACTGCGTGTAATGTAGTGTCCTAGATTGTGTGCAATGCATTATTCTAGATGATGTGCAATGCAGTATCCTACATTGTGTGTAATGTAGTACCCTAGATTGTGTGTAATTTATTATCCTTGATTGTGTATAATGTAGTGTCTTGGATGGTGTGCAGTGTAGTATCCTAAATTGTGTGTAATATGCTATCCGAGATTGTGTACTGTAGTAACCTAAATTGTGTGTAATGTAATATCCTAGATTGTGTGTAATGTAGTTTCAAAGATTGTATATGATGTAGTTTCCAAGATTGTGTGTAATATAGTATCCTAGATTGTGTGTAATGTAGTGTCCTAGATTGTGTGTAGTGTAGCACCCTGGATGGTGTGCAATATAGTATCATAGTTGGTGTGCAATGAAGTGTCCTAGATGGTGTGCAATATAGTATCTTAGATTGTGTGTAATGTACATGCACCAGCGGTTATTGCACTTCCACCGACCATTTACAAATTATGAACATATAACTCTTTCTATGCGACATTATCGAGTTTAATGGTTTCATAAGATACAATTGTTATGATTTAAGCACAGTTAATTCCTCATATCCGCATATATCTATAAGACATATATTTGCGCAGAATGTATTATCCTAGATTGTGTGTAACATATTATTCTCGTTGGTGTGCAATGTAGCATTATTCATTGTGTGTAATCCAGTATCGTAGATGGGAAGCGAAATAGTATCCTTAGATTGCGTGCACTGTAGAAGCCGATAAGATGTGCAATGTATTATATTAAATTGTTTGTAATTTAGTATTTAAGATGTTGAGCAATATGGTATCATAGATTGTTTGTAATGTATTATTCTAGATTGTGTGTAATGTAGTATCCTCGATGGTGTTCAATCTAGTATCCTAGATTGGGTATAATGTAGTATCTTAGATTGTGTGTAATATAGTATCCTAGATTGTGCGTAATGTGGTATCATAGATTGTGTGCAATGTATTATCCTATATTGTGTGTAAGGTAGTATCCTAAATTGTTCGAAATGTACTATCCTTGATTGTATATAATGTAATTCCCTTGATTATGTGCAATATAGTATCCTCGATGGTGTGCAATCTAGTATCCTAGATTAGGTATAATGTATCCTAGATTGTGTGCAATCTGGTATCATAGATTATGTGCAATGTATTATCCTATATTGTGTGTAAGGTAGTATCCTAGATTGTGCGAAATGTACTATCCTTGTTTGTATATAATTTAATTCCTTTGATTATGTGTAATGTAGTATTCTTGATAATGTACAATGTATTTACCTAGATTGTGTGTAGTGTAGTCTACTAGATTGTGTGTAATATAATATAATTTTATGTGTGTAATGTAGTATTCTAGATTGTGTGCAATATAGTATCCTATTTGGTGTGCAATGAAGTATCCTAGATGGTGTGCAATATAGTATCTTAGTTTGTGTGCAATGAACTATCCTAAAATGTGTGTAACGTAGTATCCTAGATTGTTTGTAGTATAGTATCCTAGATGGTGTGCATTATAGTGTCATATATGGTATGCAATGTAGTATCCTGGACGGTTTACAATGTAGTATCCTAGATTGTGTGTAACATGGTGTCCTTTGTTGTGTGATGTAGTATCCTAGATTGTGTGTAATGTATTATCCAAGATTGTGTGCAAAGTACTATGTTTGATTTTGTGTAATGTAATATCATATATGGTGTGCAATGTAGTCTCGTAGCTTTTTGTCCTTTGTAGCATCAACTCTTGTGTTCAGTATATTATCTAGTTTTTGTGTATCCGTTTAAATCATTGCCGAACATCTTACATTGTTGCATAATTATTGTTTGCTTAATTCTGTTGTATAATCAATTAAAACAGACAGTTGTCGAAGGCTAGCTTAATGTATTCTCTAATTTCTTCTGATAGATGCCTATATGGAAGTCTTCTGTTTCAATACCTTCTGAAAGAAGACAGGAAACATAAAAATGGTATGGTGGAAGTTTTGACAAGCAATGTCATTACTTTGATTCTAAGGGTTCTCCTTTTTCGTGTAGAAATCACAAACAATATTGCCACAGAATTCTGGTTCCAAAACGATTGCTGTGTGATGAAATAGAACCAAGATTCAGTGCACGTAATGCCATTATTTGAAGACTTAGAAACTGTTTGTGTCAGCCCAGATGAATCATCTGCATATTCAGCTACATAAAAATTGGGCCAAGAAATTTCATCATAATATCGCTTTCAAATCTCATGGTTAGTTGCTTGTCTTTAAATTTAAACAAAAGTTAATTGTAACATTTGGTTTAATTTGTTATTTATTCTAATTGATTTATAGCCGACGAGATTCCTTTTAAATTTAGCACGCTAGAAGTGTGTTTGACATCGGTATTATTTTGTCTTCTGTAATTACAAAGACTCGAACGTTAACGGCTCTTTTGGCGCATTTGGCAAAATACGGGATATTGCTTTATCTCTAGTACGTATTAGCATCCGATTAGCTGTTTTATATGTCATTGATTCGGAAAAGGTAACTTACATATATTAAAGGATGTAATCAGTGCAGGAAGGGAAAATTGAATGTCATCGTCAGTGCATAAAAGTTACAAAATTGGACTTTTCATCTTCCTTTAGCGAGTGTTTTGGCTTTATGAGATAAAAATGGACTAATTGCATTTTAGTTTAGTCTGTTAAACCCATATAACCAATACAGTGTGAAAAATCAGTTTGAGAACTAAAATAATCTTTTTATTATTATACCTTACTTGTAATCGAAGCAGTTACAATTCAATTCGGAATGACATTGTTCCTATCGTCTATTTAGTGGGGACTTTCATTTTTTATTATTAACGTGAACACGATAAAAATGAGACTCAAATTTTACCTAATAAATTCATTTCACTTTATTTTATGTTTTTTTATCTTTTAATTAAAGGTCCTTCTTATTTAAGATTTCAATGCAACAAATACAGTTAGTTATTCAGGTAAATAAACATAAACTGAGCGATTTAGAAAAGAAAGAAAAAAATTATAACAAGAGCGAAGGCCTCAACGTAGACCTCAAATCTATTAATTATGTTAATTTTCGAAATAATTTGCTGCTTATTAAATTAATATAATTGGAAATGCCGACAAGAACAGAACGTGAAACTTAAGCACGAAAACATATTTCCGCTAAGAAATTTTCGTCGATTTTCTGAATTGCTGGCAGACAATGTGTAAGCCCAACTCCCCAACCCTGTTGTTCCATACCCCTCGTGGTTGACATGGATAATATTACATATGTTAAAATAATCATATACGGGTCTAAACGTTCAAATACGTAGCCTAATATAGCTCTAATAATTATAGAGATATGAAGGACAGTTTAAGGACAACTTGCAGAGTATATATGGAGATCTGTATCGTAAGTTTCCCGTACCCCCACCCCCAAGCTTATGTGCCCAGTACTCCCTAAATATGTTGCGAAACAGACGCTGGGCCACTAGATGTGTTTGTATTTATCTCATGGGATACCAGGTTAAGTTGTGCTTAGATAATGTTCTAAAGGAAATCTATCATTCGATTGTGTCCTGATAATGAACAGGATGTAAATATAATAATAATAATAATAATAATAATAATAATAATAATAATAATAATAATAATAATAATAATAATAATAATAATAATAATAATAATAAGAATAAGAAGAAGAAGAAGAAGAAGAAGAAGAAGAAGAAGAAGAAGAAGAAGAAGAAGAAATAAAGAGTCTGGGAGTTCTTGCGATGTTCAAATTGCGTACGAGTCATAAACTAATGTCAAAATTAAATATTGACAAGGCTGCTTTTGGGAGGTCAAATTTGTTCATTTAGACCAAATTCCCCATGAGTTCTAAGTTGCAGAATCCAGTATGATTCCTTACGTTTGTGTTCTATATCGGCATACCGCGTGTTATATTCAGTCAAAACTTTTTCGACAATCTAATTAAAATCAGATCTCCACTGTCTTACATAAAACTTTAACAGCGTTCGCTTATGAGCATGTTGTGGTGATTTTTCTTATAAAATTAATTCCTATTTTAATCAGCCAATCAAAGAAAGTCTTTGATTTTGGGAGACAGCTGTATGTCTGAAGAGTATCAATCTGTATCAATTTCTGAAAGATGCATTTCAATTGGCTAATTCAAATGTCACCAAAACATTACCCCTCAGAGGTCACTGTCAGATCTTCATGTAGGACAGTGGAGATCTGATTTTAATTAGATTGCCATCTAGACGGGCTGTACCGATTGTCGATTTGAGCTGAATTGGTTGGTGAGTTTCAAGTTAGTTTTATGATTTTTTTTTATTTTTTTTTTTATTTTTTTTTTGCAGTTATTCATTTGCGTTTTGAAGTCAGCGGTTTCACCAACGTGTTGGGTGACGCAAATTTTGCATGTCGAACGACAGGTTACATTTTTTTGCTCGAACTGATTGTAAAGCTAACTCATGAGTAAAACTTTGTAACGATTTGATTCCGAGTATATGCTAGCAGATTATGCGGCCCTTGTCAATGCAATTATATGTGCCTGCAACTGTTGCCCAAAGATACAATGGGACGTAATAGAAGTTTCCTTAGATTGTGACGGAATTGTATAAATTTATTTCTTTATTACGTAAATGTACTCCGGTTTCGTTTTTCGCGTACAACGATATCCGAGGGTGATCAATGTATATTCTACACTATTTCGAAACTGAGTTCAGTTTTTCCTGCACCGCACATGCGGAGTGCTTTAGGTGGGAAAACCCGATTACATGAATTGCACAGACGATGTTGAGCTACATTTCCTATGTTTAAATACATCACACTAAAATCAAATTCTTAATTACGAACCGTTTTGTCGATCGGAGGTCTACTTCCATTACAAACCTATGGGTTTAAACGGATATGGACTATGTAATATGGACTACGAGAAAAGACAACGGATTTTGAGTGAAATTCATATGCTGATAACGAAATGGAACGTCCACGGACTCTGATTTATATTACACTGTAAAAATTAATAGAAAAATATTTACGTAATAGAAATTGGATTCAGACATTCCTATGCATGAAGTGGTGACATGTTTTTGTTTTCTTGCGACAGACCCAGCTAAGCTGAGGCTGTGGAAAAAATCATATGTAAACAATGTCAATGTGAAAATGAAATGGACCGTTCACGGACTTTTAGTTACATTGAAATTAAAAATAACTTGACAATATTGCTTGGAACTTGATTCAGACGAGAATTTTTCATTCATACTGCAATTAAAATATAAAAGGAATTGTGAAATTGTGATATGATTTAGAATATCATAATTAAAAATTTATAACACGGACTAACAGACAACTTCTATACTTTCCGGACTGCTTACACTGCTGTACTATTTCTTCTACAGCTTTTAAACAAGTATATTATAAATTAAGTACATTGAATTTTATATCTAAAGTCAATACGCATTTATGTGACTATAATAGTGGATTAAATTTCTATATATAAAGAAATATTTACTTTACTAATAGCTGCACATTGGATGTTATGAACTAATACATATAATTAAATAGCTGTATCGTAAACATGCTGCACGGGCACATAATGCTCACTAGCTAGGGTGCGCAGGTTGCCCATGCTTCTTTAAATGCATTGGTTTGAAATCGTATGCTAAAATATTAAATTTCAGATGTTAAAGAAATAAAGTTTGTGAACTGCTATTAATTGTAAAACGACTCCAAATACTGATACAAAATGTTTCCTCTCTTTACTAATGCATTAAAACAAAAAAAAAATAACACAATAACTTAGTTATAATAGATTTGAATGGTGTACATACCCTAAATTCAAAATTAATAAAATAGAAATTCAGTAAAAACGAAAAAATATACATAATGGAGATAAAAAAACCCCACACAAAACCCTTTGTTAACTTTTGACACTAGGGGGTACCTCATATGATGTTAATCTGAGAGGTACCACACCAATAAACTTTGAGACCTAGATTCTCCAGCTGTAAAGGTTTGTAATTTATTTGTTTATAAGTATTGTAAGTTATAGCTATTGTTGTATTATCATGTTTAATTTCGTATTTCTTTCACTTCGACCTGTTTAATAAATGCTATTTAGTAAATGCTAATATGTTCTATTTTTATCTGTGATTTAGCAAGAATTCTACAAGAGTGCATTTAGTGAATAATTAGTTTAGTGCATTATGAATCGTATAATTCACCAATTTACTTCTGAACCTGTTCATTGTTTTAAAATGCAAGACTGATAATGCATATAACATACCGTATATACCGTTGTTTCGTACTACCGTATATAACAGTGTCATGCGTAGTTCACTGTGTTGGACATATTTTCAGCTGTGTGCGTATGCTGTGTATACAGCTTTGTAGAGCTGCATGAACTGTATAGAGCTGAGTATTCTGCGTGTGCAGTGTTGAGCTGTGCTACGAGTATATGTTTTCGAGTGCTTCGAATATTCTAACGTTGCTATTTGAATTAAGGGTGATCAAGCGTTGCAGACCAAAGTGGTGGGCGCTAATTTTCTAACCAAGGAGTCAATGGTGGTCGGTGATTACAAATAATGTTTGCTTGTTTTGCCAGTGGAACTGGTAGCAAAGAGTTAATGGAGTAAATACATTGCTCCAGACATATATTTTGCCTGTGTGCTTTTGCAGGAGTTTGGTAATACCCAGTGTTTTACTATTGTGAGTAAAACTATCAATTCGTTATTTTGAATGTAACATCATTTGTTTTGCTATTGTCAGTAAAACTATCAATTGGTTATTTTGAACGAAACATAATTTGTTTTGATATTGTTAGTAAAACACGCAATTCGTTTTTTTGAACGAAACATCATTTATTTTACTATTGTGAAAATCATATTTTCGGTCTGTGGTATACCATGAATTGTTCTTTATTTGTCTTGGTACCGTATATGTCAATGTGTTTGCATATGTATTTGTTGTATTATTATGATCGTGCTAATTATGTTAGTCCAAGAAATTAACCCATGCACGCACGTATCTATCGTACTTCATTTGATATTTTCATATAGCATAAAATATTGTATTGCATTCACATTAATGGTGTTTTCTTGTTAATCCGAAAATCCTAAACTGTTATATTGTTACAAATGGCGTCAGAAGTGTGATTATTCGGATTAACAGAACATTGTTTCATTATTATTGTATGAATTGTTGTGTGCGTTTCAGACGCTATTGACAAGGCAGTAGGGTAAGTAACCATTTTACATTACTTTGTTTATTCTACACAGTTCATGTTGTTATTGCCTTCCGAGAAGGAAAATACGGTTTATTTGTTTAAAGTATAAAGATTTCACCTTTTGACATAATGCTGCACTTTAGGTTGGTTCTATCAGATTTTCTAAAATGTCTTCGTTGAAAGAACTTGTGGAACTGGAGAAAACGGTTTGGTTACGAGGGGGGAGTCTCTAAAAAAATTTGTTCGTGAAGAACAGGCTAGGAAAATGGGACCAGAGGTTAAGAGAGGGAAATAGAAAGGGAGAAACTAGAAGTAGAAAGGGAAACCAGAGGGAAGTTGATATAATTAGAAACGAACGCAGAAAGGGAAATGATAGAATTGGAAAGGGAAGCAGAGAGAGAGAAAAGATAGGAACGCAAGCCGAAAGGGAAAAGATACAAATTCTAACAGAAGTAGAAGATAGAAAGTTAGAAAAGTAGCATAAAAGAAGTTCTGAGCTTTGCAAACCAAACTGGAGGGGGAACATGATTTTAAACTGATAGGGCCAAAACTACCCCCCCCCATTTGAAGATGATATATATAGACGGCTATCTTAACAGGTTTGAAAGGTACGCCGCTGTACAAAAATGATAAAAAAGATGATTGATCGCTTCGTCTTAGCCCCTTGCTCAAGGGTAAAGCTTTAGATATGTATTCTTGTCTACCCGTGACGGATTCGCTTAATTACCTCTCGTTGAAAGAGGCTCTTCTGAAGAAATACGAGCTAACCGAGCACGGATATCGCAAGAAGAAAGGCGAGACATTCACTCAGTTCTTTAGTAGGACATGCAATTACTTTGGCCTACTAAAGTCGTGAAGACATATGAAGGTCTAATGGACTTTTTGCTAAAGGACCAGTTATTAACAGCTTGTGGCAAAAAGTTGCACTTGTTCTTGAGGGAAAGATCCTTCACATTACACAGTCTATTTGCTAAAGCTCGGTGAGGTTCTCAGAACGTCTTCTCGCGAGACGGAAAAAGCAGTAAATCAGGCTAGGGGCTAAAAACCTAGGGAACAATAAAAACCTAAGAGACAACCAGGGAAGGTATAAGGACAAGCAATATTTCACTTGCAAGGAGTAGGGTCATATCTCCCACAATTGTCCAAAGCGGAAGGAACTATTCTAGAGAGTCGTAGTAACCATTGAAGGGCGGTCGATAAATGGAAAGCTCAATGTTTCCCAGCCGGCTAACCGGGAGACATCGTACGAGCCAGTAGTGCATGCAGGAATCCGTCGCGACACTATCCAGTCGATCAGCATGTGTATTTTCCCAGAAGCAAGGGTACCGACGGTGAATGGCACTGTCAACGGCCAAGACGTGACCGTTTTACGAGACACTGGGTGCACTAGCGTAGTCGTGAAACGGAGCCTCGTTTGAGATGACCAATTGATGGGACTAATCAATCGACCATGTTTCGGTCGCAAGGACAGATATCAAAACACCTTTTCTGACCGGAACCGTTGAAGCGTTGTGCATAGCCAATCCGATCTACGAACTGACAATTGGCAAGTTACAAAAATCTAGACTCCCAACCATGTCTGACTTCAGATTCGCAATCATCCAAGCAGAGCAAACTAGAGCTCAGGAAAAGGGGAGTAACAAAACACCTATGGAATCGAAGATGCTTGAAACCCTTCCGCGACGAATTCCTGAAGGAACAAGAACGCGACGAGACTTTATACATGATCGCGAAGAAAATACTGTCGGGTACCGTGAGGAACTATATGAACGGAGGGTCCTCTAGATTTCTAAAACGTACGGGTCTAATGTATAGAGTATACCACTCCTGATGGTAGAAAGTGTTTACGAGTTCTAACCCATAAATTCAATTCGCTTGTAATCAAGGTTGCTCACGAGTCGGGTTTAGCAGGCTATTTGAGCATGAATAAGACCACGGTTATGGTATTGCGTGAATTCTATTGGTCCGGTCTGAATAGTGACGTAACAGTGTTGTCGTGAGTGCGAGGTTTGTAAAAAGACGGTTCCAAAGGAATTGGACTACATTATTGGCATGCAAAGTAGGTCCAATGTGCAGAAACTCTACGTCGAAAGACCTTGTCAGACAATTGATAAAGAGGTCTTGAACGTAGTAGGTGTAGCGGTGATAGACGATGGGTCGTGTGACGAAACGGAAGTCATCTCCGGTACCTCAAATACCCCAGTGACATAGGGAAAGAATGTGTAGACCAGATCAGTGCATGCCCGGATTTATCAGAGGATCAGCGTACACAGATCATGAAGGTATTGTCCCATTACACAGACGTGTTTACAGACAAACCAGGCCGTGCTGGATTGATTCAACATGAGATCAAGTTGAATATCTCTGAGCCGATCAGGATTAAAGGATACCCAATATCTTTAATGCACGGGAGACCGTCAAAAATGAAGTGGGAAAAATGTTAGCCCTGGGAGTGATCGAACCTTCCCATTATCCGTACTCGTCCCCCGATGTATTAGTCAGAAAGTAGGACGGGACAAACCGCTTTTGTATTGACTTTCGGCAGCTGAATAAAATCGCATTTTTTGACTCGGGAGCCCATGCCAGACAAAGAAAGCTTGTTTTCAAAACTGGCAGGTCATAAATATATTTCCAAGTTTGACCTTACCAAAGGATATCGACAAGTACCAATCGCTGATAATGGTCGCGAGTTAACGGCATTTGCGACTCCAAAAGGTCTTTATCAATTTCGAGTCATGCCTTTCGGGTTAGTTAACGCAGGCGCGTCGTGCGTTAGTCTCATGCGTAAATTACTTAGCGGTATGGAAAACGTAGATTTGTGGATGATCTTTGTTTACACATATACCTGGGAAGAACATGTTAAGACATTAAGGGATTTATTCGATAGACTTCGTAGAGCTAATCTTACAGCTAAGTCCACAAAATGTAGCGTAGGGTATTCTAACATAGAATGTTTGGGACATCTTGTAAGTGGATTAGGTCAGTTGAAACTACACCCAGAAAAAGTAGATGCAATCAAAGATGCACCTAGACCGGAAACTAAGAAGCAAGTTAGATCTTTCCTAGGTTTGATTAGGTTTTATAGGATATTTGTCCCCAATTTTGCGGCTATTGCAAGCTCATTACCAGACTGACTTGGAAAGGGCAACCGAATAATGTTCCATGCCGTGTTTGCCAGGAAAATGCGTTTAACGCTTTAAAACAGACTGATAGGTGCACCAGTCTTATAATTACCAGAAATGAATAAAACTAGTGCTGAAGACTGATGCGTCCGATACCGGACTTTGGGCTGTTTTGCTACAAGAACAGGAGGGGGTTAAATTACCCATTACTTATGTAAGTAGGAAACTGCTTCCTAGGGAGGAAAATTACTCCGTGATTGAGAAGGAGTTCCTAGCCTTAGTATGATGGATAGGAAAATTCCATACATACCTTTTTGGGAAGGAGTTTACCTTATAGATGGACCATCATCCGCTCTTATATCTGAACAAACGTAAGATTGATGCACTGGGCGTTGTCTTCGCAACCGTATAGTTTCCAGATCGAGGCGATTCAAGAGTCTAAAAATGTGGGTGCCGATTTTTTAAGTATGGTGTAATCAACAGATCATTTTCCTTCAGAGTTCAGATTGAATGTTTTAATATCATGTTTACATAACGTTATTTTTCTAAAAGTGTTGCAACTTTTTAAAGTCGGAAGGTTTTGTCACGGAATTATATAAATTTATTTCTTTCATAAATAAATGTACTCGGGTTTCGTTTTTCGCGTACAACGATACCAGAGGGTGATCAATGTATATTCTACATGATTTCGAAAATGAGTTCGGTTTATCATGCACTGCCCGTGCACGGTTGCCTTGGTGCTAATTAGTGCCATGTGATTTTAGGGCTGCAACGTTATCAGAGGTGGAATGAAATTTGAAATGCCTTCTCAAACAAACTTAACGTTTGCTTGAGTTTCATTCTTCATTTAAATAAATACTAGTATGCAGTAACGGCAGTTACTGTTTCCAGACAAAACAATGACTTTCACAGACATCAACAATACACTGCTCATGAGAAAACATCGACATTAACAGTGCATAGCAAGTTTAGGA
This sequence comes from Potamilus streckersoni, assembly GCA_016746295.1. NCBI lineage: Eukaryota > Metazoa > Mollusca > Bivalvia > Unionida > Unionidae > Potamilus > Potamilus streckersoni. Next base: position 555,860 of record JAEAOA010000845.1, on the reverse strand, counting down.
CAAAACACTAACAGAACAAAGCACGGCACATGACAAAACACTGACATGAACAAAGAACGGCAAATTGATGACAAAACACTGATAGAACAAAGCACGGCACATTGATGACAAAACACGGACATGAACAAAGAACGGCAAATTGACGACAAAACACGTGTGGCTGACAAACACGCACTCTCTCTGAACGACTACTACATAGGGACATAGGGCTGCTGTATATTACATTTACAATTAGAAAAACGGAAGCAGTAAACAGGCCGTTTTATGAGTGTTGATGAAAGACCTATTAATCTTAGATTGGACTGAAAATGGGTTCATGAACCTTTCGTTAATCTTACATTTGTTAATGTTGTCACAAAACGTGTGTTCATTTATTATGTAAACTGTTTTATTGAAAAGTCTTGATTAATTGTATGCCTAGTCAGACAGTTAACCCAATTTGTACATCCTTTTTTATTAAGCGTACAAGCTGATTCTCTTGACTGAGGTGAAATTCGCATCCTCGTCGCCTCGTACATTTTGCGTATAGCGCATTTCATAGAAAGCAAGTTTTTCAAACCTCACGTCTGATCACAAGATTTGTTTGTTTCTGCGTGTTTGTTTATCGGGTGTTGTTGTAAAATGACTAATACATCTGAAGATAATGTTAGTCTTATATTGCCATTTAAATTCAAGTGAGCCGGAACAGTAGATGGTGTCTTTAACTAATATTTATTTAAAGGGACTTTTATGCATTTAAATGAATTCTGTTGTAAAAGGTCGATGAAAATCGCGTTACATGGGTAAATGTTATTAACTTTCTATTATTTTAAAAGCCACCCGATCGACCCTAAATGAAACTTCTAGAGTTTCAAGCATAAACGAGAGATAATGTATGTAGAATGCTACAAAGGCCTATCAGTTACTAAAACAATAAAATTCACAATAAAGAAAGCGTTTACATAACATAGGAGGAATATATATATATATATATATATATATATATATATATATATATATATATATATATATATATATATATATATATATAACCCCGGTAATAGCTAATCTTTGCTTTGTGCATCCACCATGTTACTGCTGTCATTAGTGCAGTGGTTAATACAAGTAAGTATTACGCCGTAGCTCAAAAATGTTTAAGCTAATTTTACATTTTTGTATATTATGTAATGTTTCTTTCTATGATATCTTTAATCAATTAGTATATATGTTAAGAATGTTTTCTGATACATTAACCACTGCTCTAATTTGCTAAATGCATGACTGTAAATAAGGAGATAAATGAGTCGTACTGTTCTCATTTTGGTTTGTTAATGATAGTTTCTAGAAATGGTTTCAGTAGTGTAGTTTAACTTAGAATGCAATATCCACGCATCCCCAGGAGAATAGTTAAATTGTTGCCATAGCTCTTGCTGTTTAAATATATGCACACATGATTTCTTGTGAACATTTAGAATTTCGATGCACTGTACGTGACTAGCGTTACAATAATTTGTCGACTGCACTTTTAAAAAAGACAGCCACTTCTAAGCTCAGTCGGAAACGACAGGAGGAAAACAAACCGCTGGTCACAAATATTTTGATGGAAGTATCAAACACATTATGCATGAATCCATCGCCTGCAATCTGCAGAATATGCAGGGCGGAGTTTGTTTTAGAATATTAGCGTCAGATTTTACAGAGCCAACATAAATATAAATTTTAAGTTTAACGTGCTGATATAATTTCCTAAAAGTCTGTTTGTATAATGTATATTCGCTGTGTAACTGTTAAACGGCAACAAAATAGTGAAACTGTAAGCAAACATATATTATTATTATTCAGTAATGTGATTTTGATTGCTAGATCACTTCGAGTTGTCAACATCAGAGAATGGATCGTTACGAGAAGCTACGAGTCAAGTCTGACGCTGGCAACAAGACGTGATCCAGAAATCAAGATCAGATTAATATGATCATTATACTTTTGTCATAAGATTCTTAGTTTTCAAAATAATTTAAAATATCCTAAATGTCACTGGAAAAAAAATGAAACTGCTTAACTTCTCTGATATAAACTTTATCTCATTTTTTAAAACTTAGATGCACGAGGGCAGCAGAGCCATAAATGCAATTTCACAGTTGTCGGATTTTACATCATTGAAGATTTCAACAGGTGAATAACTAGGATAGTTTCTCTCCGAGGCCCGACTTATACGCATGTTGAACTGTTTATGGCAGGACATTGTGATATTTCTGGAGCTTAAGATTGGAATCACAATAGATACGATATGGGTCTTTTTTTGAGGTATCTGATCTCTATGGGTCAGGAAAAGGTCTAGCACTAAAGGCCAAACGCCCTCCAGGGGGGACCACAGACCACGCCCAAGACTGTGGCATACTCCCCAGAGGGACTGCAGTCCATGCCCGGGACTGTAAGCAGTCGTATAAGCCTCAGGGCAGCAAGCGACTTAAACGAGAATACAATACAATACAATTGTGATAGGCTCCGATAGGACATAGCAATGGAATGAAATCATTATTTTACCAGTTATTTATAACATGACTGTTATCATTGATCGACTTTGATGAGATATTTGTTAAAGAGAATTCTAATCATTTCCATTTGCTTGTCAATAGAGGATTCGACAGTTATTCACACTTGTTCAGTTGTAACCATTGATACCTCGATGAAAAGAATAGTTTTAGCCTGGTTTGAGAGTATGGTAATAACGCGATCAGAAAAAGACGATTGTTTTCATACATTTGGGATATGACGGTGAAATGTTGGCTCATTCTTGTGTAGAAAATTGATATGCATATAATAAATGAAGTAGAACACAATGAACATTAGAATCTTGCTTTGTCGCTTTTTTGCCCTTCCGCGAAACCAAATTTCACATGCGGTTTGTTTGGGCTGAATTTTGTTGATGTCAAGTTCTGATTTCTCGTGTATCGAAAACACTTGACCCTTAAAAATTACTATGACCCACTTTCAAAACCTGATGTGATTTAATTTTATGGTAGAAGCATTTGTTGGTTATTTTTGCATTTCCGAGATTTTCCAACCCTTTTCCCCTCATTTTTTGGCATTCGGACATTAATATTGGGGTGTGGGGGTCATAGTCACGTGCCTATCAAAAAGTTTGAAAACGCCATCACCCTGTGGTGTCGCCATCAAGTGGCCAATTACTGTCCGACCTAGCAAACCTTTCATCGCATTAACTCTAGCAAACTCGAACAACTTTTCATCGAAATATACCTGCGTGAAGTCAACAGGAATATTATATATTTGCATAGAAATTGCGAATATAACGTTTGTTATGTCTTTAAACTGACAGACGAGACGAAACTACAGCATTGCTGAAATTTGATCTGTAACTCACCATTTGCATAACAGGTCACACGAATACACTTCTCAATGTCATCAGAGGGTCAATAGTCACGTGATATAATCAATAATCCATATCCAATGTTGCTGTAGAAAACCAGATTGAAAATATAAATAAAAGTAACGTAATCTTTATAGAAACATGAACGAACATAAACTTCTAAAATATTTATTCTGAAAACAACGACCAGAACAAAAGTCAGACACTATCGCAATAACTTAGACAACCTGATACACAAAGCATAGGGACGTCAATATGGTAGTGACATGATGCCTGACAAAATATTGCTTATATGAACTCTTTATTGGATGATTCTAGTTTCAGCATCATGCCGCGATACCGAAAGGTTTATGGTCGTTGTGCTGAGAAAAATCTTGAGAATTATGTGTTTATATTTATTTACAAATATTACGTGACTTTTATTCAATAGTTTCGATTGTTATGTACATGCTCTTTGAACTACCTTCAGTTTTATTACATGCATTACATGTTCTTCGAACTAATTCATTTGTATTGCATGCTCTTCGAACTACCTTCAGTTTTATTACATGCATTACATGTTCTTCGAACTAATTCATTTGTATTGCATGCTCTTCTAACTACCTTCAGTTGCATTACATGCTTTTCGATCTACTTGTTGTATTACAAGCTCTTCAACTACCTTCAGTTGCATTACATGCTCTTCAAATTTCTTCATTTGAATTATACGCTCTTCGAACTACCTTCAGTTTCGTTACATTCTCTTCTAACTACCTTTAGGTACATAACATGTTCTTCGAAGTATCTTTAATTATATCACATGCTCTTCGAAAAAATTTTATTTGTATTACATGCTTTTCAAACTACCTTCAGTTATATTGCATGCTCCTCGAACAACCTTCATTTGTATTACATGCTCTTCGAACAAGCTTCAACTGTATTACATGCTCTTTGAACAACCTTGACTTGTATTACATGCTCTTTGAACAAGCTTCAAGTGTATTACATGCTCTTCGATGTATCTTTAATTGTATTACATGCTCTTCGAACAACCTAAATTTGTATTACATGCTTTTCGAATTAATTCAGTTGTATTACATGATCTTCAACTACCTTCAATTGCATTACATGCTCTTCGAATTACTTCAGTTGCATTACATGTTCTTCGAACTACCTTTAGGTGCATTACATGTTCTTCGAAGTATCTTCAATTGTATTATATGCTCTTCGAATAACCTTCACTTGTATTACATGCTCATCGAACAACCTTCACTTGTATTACATGCTCTTCGAACAACCTTCAGCTGTACTACATGATCTTCGAAGTATATTTAATTGTATTACATGTTCTTCGAACAACCTTCAACTGTATTACATGATCTTCGAAGTATATTTAATTGTATTACATGTTCTTCGAACAATCTTCAGTTGTATTACACTACTTGCCATTTTTGCAATTGCTCCAAAATCACACCGACTTTATGAATTAAAACCTGAGGATAACCAAAACAATGGTGTCATGTTAGAAAAATAATCTCAAATAGTACAGGTGTAAAACGTAACTACTACTACTACTACCAATGCAGCTGCTGCTTCTGTCGCCACTAAAAGTACTTTACAAAGTACAATTACCAACAGCAACAGCAGTAACTATTATTAGTAAAATTATATAATCAACCATAAAAGAGCATTACGAATTTAAGAAAATACAGTAGCTGCAACAGCAACTAAGCAACATAACACGTTTTTGTGACGAAGCGAAAGCCGCAGTTGGACTAATATTAGTAACAATTGTACTATAAGTAATAGTTGCACTAGTAGAACTGATAGCTCTACTGGTAATAGCAGTATCTGTACTGGTAGAGTAATAGTTGTACTAATATAGTTTTACTAATAGATTTAATAGCTGTATTAGTAGACCTAATAGTTTTAATAGTACAATAAATTGATGTACTAGTAAAGTAATAGTTGTATTAGTAGAAATAATAATTGCTATAAGTAATAATTGTACTAGTATAATTAATAGTTATACCAGAAGTAGTAGCAGTACAAGTAGTAGTAATAGTTGCACTAATAAAAGTAATAGTTCTACAAGTAGAAGTAAGCTATACCATTACGAGTAGCAGTAACAACCCAAACAGCCAAATTAGTGATACAAAAATATATTGGAACGTATAGTTAAGCGTCAGATATTGTCATCCACAAATTTTCTGATGGAATCCATTGGAAACATTCTAGTTTTTTTTCTGATGAGATTCTTTTATCTCGCACGTGACAAAAATGATTGTCGACGTATTGATTAATAGAATATGATGAATCTTTATAAGTAATTCATTTTTTTTGCAAGTACATACGCAAGCAGGTGCTTGAAATGGCTTACATTTTGTTTTCTGTCAACTCCAAACTTTAAAGGCAAATCGTTATGACCAATATAGTAAGCACTCTTCTCACGTTAAGAAATATTAGAGATATGGTTCCAGCTGTCTATTATTTTCATTTCATTTGTAACTGAAATTGGTAATCCATTGCAGTGACAGATAATGCAGTATGGTGTTCACATCATATTAATTTTAACTCAACAAATGGAAAGAATGCTATTCAGTTCGTCCAATAAAATATCTGAGTTTGGTATTGGTATTTATGTTTTCACATAACACCAATATAAGAATTCAACGCTCCCTATGTATTACAGAATTGATAAGTACACATGATAAAACCCAACTGGGCATAAAATTTTAGAAAAAATTATGATTCTATCTATCGCATCAGCGATCGCGTGGCTCAGCTGGAAGAGTGTTGGACTCATAATACATAGGTCACTGGTTCAATAGCCACCCAAGGTAACCAAAGTCGCCAACCTCTGTGTTTCTTTGGCAACAACACTAGCTCCCACTTTCTCGTCATGCTGTGTCAAAAAATGCCGTTAAAACCCTAAAAATATAAATAAATCAGTAAAAAGAACACAATCATGTATAAGAATTGTGATCGCCGTGCTTGAAAATGTACTTTAGTTAGGTATCCCTCCTACCTACTATATCCACACCACTCCCAAACAGTAACCCATGTGTTCCTAATAAAAATTTATTACATCATTTTGAGTGTTTCAGCAGTGACTGAATAAATAAAGCTTGGTCAAGCACTTATTCAAATTCTGTTACATCCCAAGTTTTGACGTCCCCCGCATATACAACAGAGGAAAGTTACCGGATGTAGATAAGTAGATAAAGACGCAGGAAAGTAAGCGCATATTAGTACTTGTTGAACAACTTCTTGACGCTGATTTAAATAAAGCAAGGTCAAATGTGATCTAAAGAATTTTCATGGTATTAGTAACCAAAACCCAGTTATGTGTTGAAAGGTCAGGTCTACAGCCCATCCTAGAGAAATATGAATAACAAGTGGGCGGGGTTGTTTAGGTCCTATATTTGATACTGCCTTATTCACTCTGCAGCAGTATGTACCAACATTTTTCTTAATGTGTTAAAAGCAATTTACTATAATTCCTCAGTATAAACGGGAAATTAAAGGCAACGCAGTCATTTTAGTTTCGCAGATGGGAACAAAGAATGTAAAATAATAATCTTTGCAGGTGAAAATTATCGGTAGCCATAGACTGTATTTTTTGTTATGTGGAGCGTGTGAAAACTGAGATAAACTAATCATTCTCTCAGTAAAATAACAAATGTATTTGGAATCAGTGTCTGTCTGTATTAGTTAAAAATACCGCTTTATGTAGTGTTAATACTAAACTTGTGTTTCTCATACAGAGTATGTTGAAATCTTTAGACGACAATGATGCCCATTGTGCTTATTCGTAATCAATACTGACAAAGCTGATATTTTATATTGTCATGATTACTGTAGTGGAAGTGTTGTAGGTAAAATTAGTTGTGTAATTATTTTTCATCTCTTCTTTAACATATTGCAAAAAAAAACTCAACATAAAGAACATCAGAAAATCAACAACAGACAAACCTGTTTATAAGATTATTTAAATATGCAAACTAGTCTGAGACCATGCCTCACTGCCAATACCAGATGCAATCTAGTGAGACCATGCCTCACTGCCAATACCAGATGCAAACTAGTCTGAGACCATGCCTCACTGCCAATACCAGATGCAATCTAGTGAGACCATGCCTCACTGCCAATACCAGATGCAAACTAGTCTGAGACCATGCCTCACTGCCAATACCAGATGCAAATTAGTCTGAGACCATGTCTCACTGCCAATACCAGATGCAATCTAGTCTGAGACCATGTCTCACTGTCAATACCAGATGCAATCTAGTCTGAGACCATGCCTCACTGCCAATACCAGATGCAAACTAGTCTGAGACCATGCTTCACTGCCAATACCAGATGCAAACTAGTCTGAGACCATGTCTCACTGCCAATACCAGATGCAATCTAGTCTGATACAATGTCTCACTGTCAATACCAGATGCAATCTAGTCTGAGACCATGCCTCACTGTCAATACCAGATGCAAACTAGTCTGATACCATGCCTCACTGCCAATACCAGATGCAAACTAGTCTGAGACCATGCTTCACTGCCAATACCAAAGGCAAACTAGTCTGAGACCATGCCTCACTGCCAATACCAGATGCAATCTAGTCTGAGACCATGCCTCACTGCAAATACCAGATGCAAACTAGTCTGAGACCATGCCTCACAGCCAATACCAGATGCAAACTAGTCTGAAACTGTTTTGCTGCCAATATAATGATACATGACTGCGGCATGATGCCCCAGTGCTAGACATCACTATAAACTGCCACACTACATACATCGTAGCGATATGACTAATAACATTGTTAAAGCTACGTTAAAAACCATAATCACATCACATCGCTACTAATGCCAATATGGATAGTGATGTGAGACCATGCCTCACTGTCCAAATAAAGTCACAGGATCATCAACGTAGATGACAGCAAAAAGCCACATGTGTCAGCATATGTAACAGGTTATGGCGGTTATGCTTGACATCTCTGCGGCAGATGTTATTTGTATTATAGTTATAAACCAGCAAAGAATGATTTATAAAGAGAAATTAGAAGAGAGTATCGCACACAGACACTGAAATAAACTTCAATCTTGCATCCAGATATCTCGATTTTTTTTCATTATTCATTCATGCGTTTGTTACGATTTGATTTTTGTCTAAAATTAAACTACCTACGTACGTACGTACGTACCTAAATACATAACTACCTACCTACGTACGTAAACACCTAACTACCTACCTACCTATGTACGTACCTAAGTACGTCTGCAAAGAAGTTAGTTTGCAAGAAAAGTATACCCAGCTATAGATAAATACGGTACAAATATTACGTCGGGTTTACTTAGGTACGTACGTAGGTAGGTAGTTATTTAATTTTAGACGTCTATCGGCGTGTAAAGATCGCCGAATTAACTGTGATCTTTACACACCGATAGACATTGTTCAAATACCAAACCATCGATTATTCTAGCGGTCTGTTATAAATAAATAGCGAATATATATTCCGAAATAATTTTGTAAAATCATCCGCCTAACATTTAAACTGTTCACCAAACGTGAGACCAAAACATTGCTATATGCATCAAGATTAATCATGCAAGCTATCGAAGTTAGTTTAGAGTAACCCATCTATAGATAAATACGGTATAAATATTAGGTCAGGTTTACTTGACTCTACAAAATGTAAATATTACTAAATGAATCACACGAGTGAAGGATCCGCAACGGAAGAATGACAGGAATTTGTAATGAACAATAAGTACTTTGCAGTAATTTTCAGTGATTCCATTTTTATGGATTAGCCAAAATGTTTTGTCATAGATAAATTTATTCTCGACATAATTTTAACTCCTACAGATGATAATATACGTGCAGATATGTAAGTGTTATTTTAATACTTATGTGCTCAAATGTATGTATGTATGTATGTAGGTAGGTAGGTAGGTAGGTAGGTAGGTAGGTAGGTAGGTAGGTAGTTACGTAGGTAGGTACGTAGGTAGGTACGTAGATAGGTACGTATGTATGTAGGTACGTACGTACGTACGTAGGTAGGTGGGTACGTATGTACCTAGGTAGGTACTTATGTAGGTAGGTAGGTACGTACGTACGTAGTTACGTGTTTGTGGGGTTTGCGTGTCTTTGTTTTCGAATAATTCCTGAATTAATTTACTTGAATATCTTTTAGAATTTGTTATAAGAAAGTCAAATTGTTGAGTGTTCAGGGGAATAAATTCTTGAATCCAAAATCAGACGAAATTTAAAATATTATGGCAACAAATTCAAAAATTACATAAACCTTGTACCTTCAAGCTTTTGAGTGACACTGCATGAAAAAAACTAGAATGCGTATTTAATTCTCTGAATCCCTATTTCAAGTCTCGCGAGAGTGGTCATGTGGTCTCTTACTACACTAGTTTTGTCACGTCGTCCAATATAGACCAACTTAAAAACCAATCATAAAAAGGTTGTTTGCAAACATTGATCACGCGGATTAAGTATGTCCTTGATGCTGACCAATCATTTTAACTTCCCGTTGATTTCTTACCAAGGTAAGACGGACTCGGTGATAACTCGCATGTATTACTATTTCGTCTTAAGTAAACAGCTTTGTGCTAAAAATATCTCACTACTAGAAATAGAATCCCGAATCCGAGAAAAAAATCATTGCAATTAAATACAACGAAATAAAAAGAATTGTAAACCTTACACACGAGCAATTTAATCACATATACGTAACAGTGTGTATATGTGTGTGTGTGTGTGTGCGTGCGTGTGTGGGTCTTCTCAGAATATAAAAAGCCTTAATTCCGGTGATATACTTGACTTTCAGGAAGAAACATTGCAGACAATCTTAAGGCTTCTTGTTTAATAACATAATAATATTGAAGATTGAACAAATTGTGATAACACATTAAAATTGTGAATATTTGCTGTCATTTGGTGAAAAAAAATCAACTACATGTTATTGATACAGAGGATATAATGTGAGTTTGCAGTTTTACCGGTTAAATGCCACGTTTCAGCACATTATAGGTGATCAGATCTTTTGGATGTGAAAGAAAAAAAATCAAATTAATCCTTAATACTTTACAGATCTGATTCTCTTTTAGAATATTCATCAGCTGGCTTGTGGGCACCGGGAGTCTTCATTTTACAAAATATTTGATCTAAATCTGAGAACAAAGATGGAGAACCAGAAGAGCTCTTGATGGTGTTTTGGTTTTATAAAAATGAATTTACTGCAATATAGAATTTGTGCTAGTGAGCGGAAACCCCACATATTCTGCCTTTAATTATTTTAATAATAGGAATGAGAAAACTATTTGTGATGTAGGGAAGTCTTAAATAAAGTAATAACGACTTTAAATCATTTATCCATAGAGTATGCTTCCGTGATGTTGCATGCAAGGGAAGTACACCGGCAAAGTCGACAGAGAAGGAATTTAATACTTGTTGTAACCATATTAGTGTTCAGTGGTTTAAGTTCATCTCTGCAATTAACTGGTTAATGTTAGGATTGTTAGACCCGGTGTCAGGATAATGTGGAAGGGTGTGACATGTTTGTGACAGTGGGGCAGTGCTAGACATCATTAGAAACTGTCACATTGCAGACATCGTAGTGATATGACTCATTGTTAAAGCTACGTTAAAAATCACACACACACACACACATACACACACACATTTGAACATGCCTTATTAAATTTTAGGATTATCGTGAAGATATGGCTGAAAGAGTGGTAATGGTGAAGTCCAATTTCCTTCAGTTAAGTGTTCTGTAAAATTTGCTCTGAATGTGTGAAATAGTAACTTGAAGTATCTGCATAAAAATGAAAGAATGTTGCCTTAGGTAATTTTTCACAACTTGTGTCGTCTGTAGTGTCTGACTGGTTCAGGGACAATCACATGTGTTGCCGCTTGTTCAAAACTAGATGAAGTGAAGCAGTGTTGTAATATTCTTCTTGCAACGTCTCGCATCTTCAAATTGTTTTCGACTGTTAACATGTTTAACACTTGTTGTCTTGAAAGATATTAAAGCCTTGACATATCCTTAAAATATGAATTGTTCTTTCAAGTATTTGGCCTTGATATCAACCATAAAATACAAGAAGTAATCTATCGAACTAAGAGAAATGTGTAAAACATGACAAATAACAAGTTGCTCACGTCTAGACAGTGTAAATTATCGCCTTCGGTGAGCACACTTAGATAATGTGTTTCATGTTGCTTTTCATAAAATGATAATTGATAAGACGGTTATCAATGTTTAAAATTCCAAACGAAACCTTGAATTGCTGTTTGATGTCCAGTCACGGTATTGATTTCCGCTTTTGTGATCGTAAGCAAGATAAGACTATAATTGTTAACTTTACCTAATGATTGTCCTAGGCACTAAACATATGTTATTTTAAAAAAAAGTAAAAGCTGGGACTGTGGTCTATCAAACTGCTCTAGTTTAAAGGTCCCTTAAATTTTTATCTACCTTGAGATCTCAAGCAAACGTTAATAAGCGGACTAAGAAGAATCAGTTTTAATTGTTAAAAGAATTTGGTTAATAAAATACTTCGGTTGAAGGAAATAAACGGCATATTTTGGTTTATTGTAAAATCTATATTGCATCGATATTTCTCCTTTCGGGGTGGACAGTGCGTTTTGTGTGAGTGGCATTTCTCTTGTACAAATATTTAACACATTCTCTTTGTTAGAAGACTGAATATGACGAGTGATTACTAATGCAGTTATTCAGATTCTTACGCTTTCTGACTGTTGAACTTATTTGTCTGCAGAAAGTGCACAGAGTACAGGCATAGTGCCAAGTTATTGTGTATTTACTGGCGGGAATTATCATTGTCTTAACTGAATGATGAAATAGTTTTGACTGCACTCAAACACCCATTATTGTGTGAGGAAACTTTCTTCCGAATTGCCTCCTGCAAGAAACAAGGTATAAGTCAGAGTTCAAAAGGTCTTCGAGATCGTCCAAGGTCAACGGCTGGTTAAACAGTCTTACCAATATGTATGCACGGTTTCAATTTTGTTGTTTTTTTTTAAAAAAGGATGGTTCGTATGCAAAGAAAATATTCATCCCTACAAACACAACAAACATAAATTGTTTTAAAAATGGAGAGAGAGAGAGAGAGAGAGAGAGAGAGAGAGAGAGAGAGAGAGAGAGAGAGAGAGAGAGAGAGAGAGAGAGAGAGAGAGAGAGAGAGAGAGATTACTTGTTTACAAGATTCCACTTATTTAAATGAAGCTGTCAATATTATTAATTAAACCACTAATTGTATACATATGGTTGACCGCCGATAACTTGAATAGTCTAAGTGTTGTTGACAATTTTCCAGTGCATTCCAACCAGGGAATTGTTCGTAGAATACATCTCTACTGAGCTGCGGGTTACAAAGCAATTTATTAGCCATCAGCAAGGGGTCTATAAATCTAAAAATGATATGGAAATGATGTTTGTTTTTTTTAAGTTCAATAACTCAAAAATATAGTGCAATATTGGTTATAATAATCCAAACAAGGATTTACTTCAAGTTGCGGTAATATGAGCAGTCTTCAATTGAAAATATTTATATCACATTCATCATAAAAATGCAAATTAAAAACAATAGAAAGGCTGCGAGAGGGAAAAAGAATAGAAAGGATGGGATTTATTACAGGTTAGATTTATTTTACATTTAAATTTAAATGAGGTTATACCTTTGGTAATAATCCAGTCTTCATGTAGGTCTCAGCGCATATACATTAGTTCGAAAATGTTATTGATGCTTTCAAGTAAGTCAAATTTACCCAGATAGATTTTAATCTACATTATAGTGTGTGTAGAATTCATTTTAAATGTCTTTCATCAGAACTCAGCAATCACTGAAGTAGATAATCACAGGTAAAATGCTATTCTCGATAACAGCATATTATTCGTAACGCAATAAAATCCATAGCCTGATAGAGATTTATTGGTTGAAAAAAGGAAGAAATTATACCAGTTAATGTTCCCTATCTCACAAGAAAAGGCGATAAGCAATACAAATCATGGATAGTTGTACTGCACAGGACTGTAATGTGACGGTAAGGTGTTTACCCATACAGATTCTGACAGTACCAGTGTGTCCAAAGATGCAGTAAAAACACTCAACAAACTATTCATCTATTATTTCAGACATATCTTGCAAGAAAATTGTTTTCTACAGTCTACCCCCAAAGTAATTTACTGGTAGGATAAAATAGGCTGATCAAAATTTTCCAATGAATGAGAATGCAGAAACATTCATGAACGAAATAATTATATATACTTCCTGAAGGCTTCTAACATAACATACAAAACTTTTACCCCAAGTTACAATTAAGAGGTCCTAGTTTATCTGAATTCTCATTGCCTTTATATGAAGATGATGGTAAAAAAAAAGCAGGTGCCATATCGGCAATAGCATCATTTAGTAATTACACATAAACTGGTCAGCCCTTCATGGAAGATTTGACCTTTGAGATTTAGCCCGAGCTTTGCAAAGACAAACACGTTTGTGGAAAGTGCACGTGCACAGTTAAAAGAAGACAGAGAAAAAATGATACATTGTTTAGATTTTTTTGTTGGTAATTTAGCATTGCATTAGATATAAATATATGTTCAATTGAATTTACATTTATAGTCAAGAATTGTCCAATACTTTAACCAATTGCTCAACGGTAAACACACACACACACACACACACACACATATATATATATATATATATATATATATATATATATATATATATATATATATATATATATATATATATATATATATATATATATATATATATATATATATATATATATATATATATATATATATATATGGCTGACCAGTTTATGTGTAATTACTAAATGATGCTATTGCCGATATGGCACCTGCTTTTTTTTACCATCATCTTCATATAAAGGCAATGAGAATTCAGATAAACTAGGACCTCTTAATTGTAACTTGGGGTAAAAGTTTTGTATGTTATGTTAGAAGCCTTCGGGAAGTATATGTATTTGTTTAAGCCGGTTTTACGATTCAGTCATATCAAAGATTTTTTTAAATATAAAATATAGAACTGAGTAGAAAACTGCGGGTAAATAAGTTAATGACATATTTCTTTTTGGAAATATTTATATTGGGTTCTCTGGTTTTATTTTTAAAGCTCTGAGAAAAATATAAAAACGACGGATGATAAACAATTTTTTTTTTCAGGCAGTAATAGGGCAGCGTAAGAATTCTTATCAAAGTGTATTGATATATTTATGTATTTTGTATTGATATTTTTTATGTATATCTATATTGTCTGTTTTTTTTAGTTAATGATTATAAATTGTAAAACAGATTCTTGTAAACTGCATTACATAGCTCCAAGGTTGTAGATTGCACTTGAACTGGGTGTTTACGTGACCTTTTAAATTTTTCTTTTTGCTGGAAATCAACTTATGACCCTAATCCTGGTACTGCTATCGTGTCTTAGTTTTTAATATAAAGATACAGATAAACATAATTATTTATTAGAGGGTTTTGAAATTACAAAATCCTTACTAACTTGGAAGTATTGTGAATTCATTAAAAGACATTCTGCATAACATAATTTTGATACATAGGGACCGTTAACACATTATCACATTATAGGCTAATGACACATCAGCATATTCGAGGCTAATGACACGTTCGATATTGGACTGCATTTAGAACACTACTGGAACTAATTTGGACTGCATTATACATTTGGACTTGTGAAAAACTTGTAGGACTACTTAGAATTTAATTCACAAAAGTTCTTTTTACATTCTCGTTTAGTATTCTCGGAAATACATTAACTGTTGAACATTACCTAAATGTTTGGTTCTAGCTTTTATGTCTGTTACTTAGATTTAGACTACAAAGCTTTAACAATCTTTGTATTGAAAGGCACCCTCTTATTTGTTTCCGAAGCGATATATGTCCTCAAAGAAACCAGCTGAAAATTATTTGGTTGGGCAAAATGGTATCAGGCATGAACAATAACTATTAAAAGTATTGGAATTTTTTGCTCAATCTGATAAATCTTTCAGTGCGAACACATTTGCTTACAATATTATCTCATAGAACTGTTATATCTGAAGTGCGTTTTATTTTCTTTTGAAAAAATTTGGTATTTTAATTGTGAATTATTGTGTGCAAATAGATCTTAAATGTTAAACCCTTGCTTCCCGTGCAACTGTCACCTAAGTTAAACTCTTGAAAAAAAAGAAGAAAACTTCCCTCTTTAATTTCTCTGTCACCGAGGTGAATATAAAAAAGTTTTAACTATTCACACGCTTTAAGAGCAACGATTGCTCAATTGGAAGAGCGTCGGACTTAAAAGGTTGCGGGTTCACAATCCGCTCAGGCCATCTCAGATAGTCTGCTCTGTTTCTCGATGGAAAAAGTACTTAGCCCACATTTCAAAAAGACAATATAGCCAATATTTTATTAAAAATACAATTAAAGCCAACAAAACACAACCAGAAAACACAACAAAGTTCTTTATTAGTGAATAAGATGTACAGACATCCCATTAAAGTACTTCCATGCATTTCTATACACTTTTTCAGTCTCATCATTCAGCTATTTAAAATTTTATTCGAGTTCAGACATTTGTTGCTTGCATGCAATGTTTTCTCAAACGTTATATGACTCGTGCATTATATTAATGAGTTCGGATTAAGTTGCTTTTTATGTGAGTAAAATCACGTGTCCTAAAGATTTCATGCATTACTCTAGATGCGCATTGTGAGAAATAATTTAGTTGTCTTAAATTATGTAGACTGAAAAGTGACTTCTTTTTTGGAAATGTATGCCAACGAATCGCTAATTAGCAAAGTAACGTAGTTAGGACAAGGAGTGAATAGCCATAATTCATGTGTAATTAAGTTGTGAATTTTCTTCAGCCGAGAACTGAGAAGCGTGTGCCGACTGGCATACCGTCTGGTAAGTTATAGCCACAACGTGGCAGCAATAGTATCTCAGATGGATAATTATGTCATGATCTCAATAGGAATGCACGAGCAACTTGAACAGACAAATTAACGTTAATATGATTGGGAATGTGTATTAGGTTCGAACTTACTGTATTATCTTAGTTCAGTTTACTTACAAATGACGATATCAAGATGGAAAAGAGTGGGAATATTGTTGATCACAGGAGATGGAAAAGATAAGAAATTAGTTCTATCAGTGTAATAGAACGGCTAATAGAATTTTGCATAAGAATCTGTTTCTAAGAGAAAGCGAATCATTCAGATGTCACTTCATTTTCATTTTGTTATGTAAATAATGATATTGTTGTATTTTACCTAAGGCGGTCCATGTTGTCTATTTTGTGTCTCTGCTCAGATCTTGTTTATTCCATCCCTTAATTTCATATTTTTACGTTATTGTTTACTCGAACAGGGTAAAAACACCGTGGTCGACCATTTAATATAACGATATTAGAAACTACAATGAGTGGGGGAGATGACACATAATCTCATCCACCTCCTGACAGGGATTCAGTCAAATATGACAAACGACTAAATTAAGGCATGTAAGGGAAGATAAGGCAAGAATTAAATGCTGTTTTCCTTCATGAAATCTGTCACGACGGGGGGAGGGGTACCTTACGTACCGGTGAGCAGAGCAGAAGGTGGTTTGGTAGTGTTCAATAACTTTGGGAACACACTGGAGGAATGCAAGTTTTCAGTGGCTAGCAGAGTCAGGCACAGGCTTCTGGATGACGGGGCCTTTTGCATCATCCGTCTTTAATGGGATCAATTTATCTCAGATTGCAGGATATTTTAGTACTGTCAATTGCCTATTTTATGTCACACGCATACATCTGCAAGTGTCCCATCTGCATGCTGCATATATAGCTGCAGATCAGTTTACAGAACGGTAGTTGGCCGGTCGATCGCCATCACATTTACTGATAGGCTATAAGAAACCATAACGTTTAACAAAATTATTCAAGCTTCTCAAATACCCCTCTCATGCAGAGTAAATACGTGTATTGAAAACCACCAGTTGTTGAGCCAATCAGAACGTTGTGCTTCTATTCCTATTCATTGAAACAGCTACTTGCTGTGCTAAAGGTATAAGTCACTTAAATGGGCAATCAGTAATATGAACGAGCAAGCTAGTTCTTCAACACTAAACCAAACACCAATATGATACAAGTGGATCAGGATAAATGGAAATTACTTTGTCATTAGTTTTAAATCCTGTATAAAATGTACACTAGCTAGATCATTTATCAGTTGTAAAAGTTTATAATGGTGCAACCGGATCAGCTGTATCGTGAAAGCACGTCCCATTCCCTTCCTTGACGTCATAGTTATTCCGTACTTTAGGCTTATCTGATATAATAATTTCCTGTATCCTAGAAGCATGTCTTATTCCCTTACTTGACATTACAGTTAGCCTTTACTTTAGGCTTTTCTGAAATATCAACTTTTACACGCACAGAGTGTGAGGTATATCGGGATCATCTTAAGAGGTCAGAGTTAGACAATCTGTTTCCTCTATATGACTGCAAGGGACTCTTGTTTAGTCCATCAGAAAGGAGATAGTACAACCACTAGCCTAAACGCCCGCATAAGGGCTTGTTCTCTGTAACAATAAAAGAAAATATTATCAAGTCTCTAGATAAATAAATGAATGGTGATGGTGGTGTGTCTGTGTGTGGGGAAAGGATCTACATCAGCGGTTTTAATTATTAATTATGTAATAATAATAATAATAATAATAATAATAATAATAATAATAATAATAATAATAATAATAATAATAATAATGATGATGATGATGATGATGATGATGATGATGATGATGATGATGATGATGATGATGATGATGATAATAATAATAATAATAATAATAATAATAATAATAATAATAATAATAATAATAATAATAATAATAATAATAATGCGTACTTAAATGTGCCACTATGGGAAGAAACTGGAATTAACATTGGTCTGTATGTTTACATGGAAATGATACTTGAGTGACAAACGGGAAATCTTTTTTTAAAAATATCCACCGGTTTAACATTGGAATGTTATTATGAGGACAAAATTTGTATGGGATCAAGTTTAATAGGACAAAGGGTCAAACTTTTATGTATACAAACGGGAGTGGTAATGTTAAATTTTTAGAATAAATCGAACACACCACAAATACTATCCAGCAACCAATTTTGTTTTTGTTTTTGATACAATTCAACACATCGCATATACTATCAAGTAGCCGCTTTTGATTACTATCCTAACACGTACTTTACTTGAAGCAGACCACAGTTATTAGATTGGCTTCAGTACTCATTAATGTAGTCCATCTCTATTTATAGAGCTTTTTTTTCCCTGTCTCTTTTTGGTGGTAATAAAAGAGTAAGATTTAGGCATTCTTGGTATGGGTTTACATGTAGTTGTTTATTCTTTATAATATGAGCTTATAGTGTGATTGTTTCTGTGTGCTTCGCGACAGTGCACATTGAATAATAAGGCCTTGGTAATAATCCGGAAGTGAAATAGGTTCCTTTGAACATTGCTTTGTTTACAGTCCAGCCTCTCAGAGAAATGCAAGTGAACCTATAGTAAGAACTTCAACGTGACGCCATCTTTGAAGGTATTTTTGATTAACATATGATTTGTACTGATTGTCACAGTGGAAAGTTCAGTGATGATAAACAAATATATAGACTATATAGGAGAGTGTAATCTGAGTCCTATTATCCAAGGAAAGTGGTAGAAGTGTGTGATGTGACGAAGTTCGAAGACTTATTTAAACTTACGATTGAATAAATTGTGCTTTGAAGTTAACGTTGTCAAGTCAGAAAGGTCTTGAAAAAGTTCACTGATTATTTTCTTATTTCATCTTTGAAACATAAAAGGGTATAAGTTTAAGCTTAGTAGCATTGATCAGGTTTTTTAAACGGTACAGTGACATACGTGCATTAGAACTCCGACCGTATCGGTTCATAAAGGTGCGCAAGTCAAATAATTGATTTTTTTAAAGGAAGCTAATCGCAACAGGTTCTTAGGCTGTCAAAATCTGACACGGTCGGAGTTCTAATGCATGTATATCATTGTATCGTTTATCCCTTTGCTTAAAAAATTGTCCGATGTGATAATCTGACATCGACCTAGTAGGTGTCATATTCCGGTGACGTATGTTATTTCCATAATTGCTAATTTAATCAACCAATCAGATGAAATATTATACCTTTGCGTTCGGGAGGCTGAGTAGTGTGGCTGACGAGTATCAATCTGTGGCGAACGGTTTGATTCAATTTCAGAGTTTTGAAAGCTGTATTTCCATTGACGAATGCAAAGGTCACCAGAACATGGCCCTTAAGCAGTCGCTATCAGATCTTCACATAGGATTGTGGAAATCTGATTTATTCGGATTGGCCTAAACCGTTTCTTCTTGTCAAATTTCCCTAAATCACTTTCAATCACATGCAAGCTGTCTCAAATGAGAAAGTGTGATGTCATTGAATCAGGTGTCTTGATTTCATCACCATCGTCATTAACAAAAACAACACCACTGGAGTCATACCAAAGAATTATAAAAATGGTGCTAGCAGATGCCTTGCTTGAAGCTCAGCATTAAGAGGATAGTGTTAGGACTGGTCGGCCTGGTGTGTCAGGATAATGTGACTGGGTGGGACATAATGCTACATGTATGTGACATGATATCCCAATGCTATACATCACTATAAACTGTCACACTGCAGACATCGCAGCGATTTGACTGAAAAACTGTTAAAGCTTGGTGAAAAATCCAAACCACACATACACAAACGCACGCACGTACTCACACACATTTACAGCGTTTATATGCTGATGGATTATGTGGCGGTGCAGGTACATAGTCATTTACCGTAGTACTCACGTATAGGACGAGTCAAAGTGCACGGACCAATGTCTGTCATTGCATAATGCTCCTGCAGATATGTATCTATACAGTTTGTTAGGAGTAATCAGTATAATAAACCAGATATACCCTGATCTGCAATCACATTATGATACGGAAGCACAAGATCTATGTTGTTTGCAGCTTGATACCCCTTATAAGCGAGTTATCACGGTATATATAGGTAAACTGACGTTAATTCGGCGCAAGTAGTTGCCTACCCGATACTCCATTAATAGAAGTTATGATCTTATATACGTGAATGCCATTGAGAAGACAGAACCATGACGTTCACTGCTGGACAAAATCTTTTTTAGGCAAAAGCAAAATCAGTTCCAAAGGCTTTAAAACCAATTTGCGACACACATCTTACACAATCATCACTTTGCCCTAATCTTGAACGGTTTCTTGGTCGTAAGAAGGAAAATGTGATAACTGATTAAGTTGTCGGCCATTTGTCTTGACTTATAACTATCGAACATGGTGCATTTTTCTTGGCCGTGCTTTAATTAGGTAACTTTTGCCCACCTCACTTCACGTACAGCAAAATTAACAACCGCTTTCAGATATTAGTTCGCGCTATATAAATCATTTATGAAGCCTTGTCTAACATTTTCAAAAAATAGGTGCTGATATGATAATAATACAGGATGGACGATAAATAACAAGGTCTATTGTTTTGGACAGCTGACGATGAATAGCAAGTTCTATTGTTTTGGACAGCTGACGATGAATAGAAGGGTCTATTGTTTTGTTAACAACAATAGCAAATAGTAAATCGAATGGATGCATCCATGTGGCAAATTCACATATTTATTTATTTCCAAAGGTCATTTTTGACATACGGTGATGCTGCTCCGTGCCAGTACAAGCCTTACTCTGTGTAATAATCTTGAAAATGTCGTGTACTAAACATGCAATTCAAAATTGCGGCTATCCGTATCGTTTTTTGAGATATTCTGTTTACCTTGAATCCAACACAATCTGATTAAAATCAGAGCTCAGCTGTCCTACATGAAGATCTGACGACAACCGCTTAGGTGTCATGTTCTAGTGGCCAATGAGTTAGCCAACGGAAATGCAGCTTTCAAAAATGTGAAAGGGAAACAAATCGTTCGGTACACAATCATTCTCTTTGGTCACACTGCTCAATCTCCAAAGGCAAAAAATATAAAACTTCATCTGTTTGGTTGATTAAATTATCGCTTATTGTAATAACACAGGTTACAAGAACATGACCCATTAGTAGTCGCTGTCAGATCTTCATTTATAACAGTTGAGACGTGATTTTAATCAGACTGGAATCAAACGTGTCGTCTGGTATGAATGGTTAGTGTGTTCTACGCAACTATGCGTATTTTGCTATTTACATAATGTGAAATAACTATGGGGAATGTACATGTCTGACATCAGTTTCTACAACAAACACAAGCCCGAAACACCTAATTGACAAATCAGTTATTAACAATATTTTAATGAATCACGTGATGGCTTTAAGTTACAATTTTGAGAGAGAGAGAGAGAGAGAGAGAGAGAGAGAGAGAGAGAGAGAGAGAGAGAGAGAGAGAGAGAGAGAGAGAGAGAGAGAGAGAGAGAGAATGGGTGGGTGGGTGAATGAGAGAGAGAAGGTGGGTGAGTGGGTGTGTGGGTGAGCGGGTGGGTGGGTGGGTGGGTGAGTGAGTGAGATACGGATATACTATAAGTAATCATGTACAAGCTTATGATGAGTCAGAAAATTCGACTTCTTACTCTAAAAAAATCTTACACAGATGCAAACACGTTAAAATTTAGATTATAAGATAGTTGTGATGAACGTCGAAAAAGGTCAATATGCGCAGTGATAAAGAGCAAATTATGATTTAGAAATAGGATCCTACGGTGATCTTAATAATGGTTACACTCCAAAATTTAATATGACGCAATTTCGGGTGCTTCTCCCTAATTGTACAACAATAACTAAATTGCATGATTAATAACGGAATCATACTTGAAGTACTGTTTTGTTGTTATTTATCATTCTTACAGACTATTTCCTTTTACAGTGTGTTAAGTCAGAACAGTTCAGTGTTTCATAATTTATAAGTAGTTGAATTCACTTGAGGATGGGTCAAGGCATGCGTTAATCACGGAGAAAAGATCGAAATAATACAAGGACTTATTGACCTCGTCTCTAGCTTATCTGTGTTTTATTTTTAAGGTAATGCGGACCAGCAAACACACTGGAATCTCTTTTGCACTGGTTTGCTAGTGATGTTTTTATGTAACTTTATCTTATTAACTATATATTGTCTATTCATGTCATGACAAATTTCTCGCAAATGGACAAATATTGATCAATTAATGGTATGCATTGTTTATAGGGTGTACGTGTGTGTGTCTGTCTCTGAGTTAAATTTTTAACGTAGCTTTAACAATTTTAGTCACATAGTGGAGCTTTGTTCTGCTAGGAGTCTTTTAGAAACATGCCGCAGGCCAACAAGTGAAGGTCACTTGCTTTTACTTCAGACCTCTTCTGTTTTCGTCAATCGGATATCGTGATCCATAACAGCGGAAATATCGTATAACCTTTTTTGTTGCCATCATGTCATGCAGCTGTTTTTGCGCAAGTTCCGCATGACACCAGCATGCCACTAAGGCAAATGGAGATGATGAAATCATACAGCGTTTATATTGAAAAATCTAACTTTGTGCGCGTCTTGCTGTCCACATGTCAACTTTGGCTCACTTGCATCAACCCAAATTGTATATTTTTTTTTGGGACGCGCAGAGTGTTTGATGTGTTTCTGTTTTGTGTGCAGACCTTTATAGATGATACTATGGTTGTCATATTTGCACATATTTTTTCA
Source organism: Potamilus streckersoni (assembly GCA_016746295.1). Lineage (NCBI taxonomy): Eukaryota > Metazoa > Mollusca > Bivalvia > Unionida > Unionidae > Potamilus > Potamilus streckersoni. The sequence goes on along the minus strand of JAEAOA010000845.1, from coordinate 532,729 downwards.
CCTCTGGCAAAAATCGAAACGCAGACCTTTCAACCCATAATCACGAGCGATACGCGTAAACCTAGTAATCCAGTTACTACCGTAATACTAAAAAAAAATGATAGAAGTTTTATGTGAGTACTGAAATATGATATTTTCTGCGCAACCACACAAATGATTGTACATTTTGTAGTATGGCTGATCATTAGCTTTGATAAATCAGGTTTTGATGATTTCAATTCAACGTTGTGGCATGTCATCATCTCCATTTACATTAGTAAAATGTCTTACCACATTATGGTAGGCATGTACCAGCAAATATTTATATTTGTAATATGATACCTCTCGTCTTATTACGTCAGTAAATATAGATTTGGGCAAATTAAAATACGTCAGTCTTACAGGTCAGTAAGTATATTTTTTATTTTATTGTTGTATGATTATTCAACTGAGTTGGTATGTTATGTTTGTGTAGTCGAGTAGTCGGAAAATTGAGAATACTAAAATTTCTCTAAATTTTTAAAGGTATTTATTTATTTGCGTGTGGGCAAAGTCACGCGAGAAGGATGTCACACTATTGTAATTCGCACTGTAAACAAACAAGATCCTTTGTTCTACAATTTAGACATTATCCTTGCATAAATTCTCATAACAAGCCTTGAACACAAATGTCACAAGTCAATTTAGACTGGTACCTGTATTAAGGCTAAATCACATAATGTTATCAGTCAAATTAGACTGGTTCCCGTATGAAGGCCAAATCACATAAATGTCCTCAGTCAAATTAGACTGGTTCCTGTATGTAGGCCAAATCACACAAATGTCAGCAGTCAAATTAAACTGATTCCTGTATGAATGACCAAATCACAACAGTGCTACAGACTGATTATTTGGCGAATACTGTGAATTAAAATCGATAGCATGTCTTTTTGCGAGCACGGTTTAAAATGACACTATAGAAGGTTATTACCAGTAAGAAATTCCAAAGTCAAAACAAATAATTTGATTCCACATTGTCAATTAGTTTAACTCTTTCCCCGTCTACACTGAAGATAAGAATATAAAATTCAAAATTTTCCATAAAAAAGTTTCATACGCTATTAATTTTCACGGCATAGTTCATTAAATGGATTTGTTTTTTATTTAAATATTTTTAGACACATTCGATTATTTAGAGCAAAAGTAATCCAAAGTACAAAAAATGATATAATCAAAATGAACTAATTTTGAGGGAATATATTAGCGACTTAAGTAGTTTCTACAATCTGATTAAAGTCAGATCTCCACTGTACTATGTGCAATCTGACAGCGACAGGTTAGGGGTCATGTTTTAGTTACCCATGTTATTATCATAATCTCAAATGTTATTAGCCAATCGGATGATGTCTTATATTTCGCATTTGGGAGACTGAGCCGTATGGCTGAAGAACATCAGTGTGTGTGTTTGTGTGAGTGTGTGTGTATGTGTGTGTGTGTGTGCGTGTGCCTATTTATTTGATTCACTTTCAAATTTCTAAAAGCTACATTTCCATTGGCTAACGAAAAGATCACCAGAACATGATCCCTAAGCGGTCGCCGTCAGGTCTTCAACCAGGATAGTGGAGATCTGATTTGAATTAGATCGGTACTCTGTGTTTCAAAAGGCATTGGGGCCCTGAGTGGCCGAGTGGTCTAAACGCTGCCCGTTACGGATCACTGCCATCTCACCTCTGTCTGCGTAGGTTCGAGTCTATGATTCGGCGAATGTGGATATGTGAGAAAGCGTGCCAGTAGCTTCTCGTGGGTCGGTGGTTCTTTCCGGTGATTTCCCGGTTTCTTCCTACACCATTAATACTGGCCGTTATGAATAGCCTATCGTGTGCTGAAAAATGGCGTTACGCCCAACAACAGCATCAAAAGGCATTGAGACTCAAACATTGTTAAGCAAGGTAGTTGCAACAGAGCTTGTAATCGATAATGGTCACTTAATACCATTCTAAATCATAACAGTCTTGATATCTTTGTATTAGTAGATATCATCGAATCTAATAGTCAGCATCTTTGAGCTATGCAATCTTCGTGGAATACTGGCGAAATTACTGATATTGTAAATTTATATAAGTTATCATTATATAGTTTACTATTAAATTTATGTTTTTGTAAATTTCGTTTCAACACTTCTTCGTCCAAAAAATCTCACTCATCTCGCTCTTTAGCGATAAATTTTTCTATGATAACTTTATTCATCCCTCGTTTTCTGTACATCCAAATTTAAATCGAAGAAAATAATCCTTCCTAAAGAAACGAGTTAAATTGTACGATTGTCGAGTAGAGATTTTAGTGAGCAATGAAAGGTTTAAAACGAACAAAGAAATGAACTAGCACCACGTCACTTGTATCGGTGTATCATTTACACGCTATAGTTCATCCAGTACGCAGGCGGCAAAGTTAAATACCAGCCAGGTTGGAGCTAGCACAGCGCACTACGAAGTCAAGAAACATGAAACCCAATTTGTCAAAATCGAATAAACAATTCGCTAACATTGTTTTCTGTATGGCTACTTTCTAAAAAAATGAAATAAACACCTACAAGTTCTAAGAACAACGAATTCGGTAAACAAATAGTCAATTGTTTAATACAGATATACACGATCAAAGAGTGTTTGTAGATTAAGGGCTTTCTTTATTAGGGGTAAATATCTTTCTTTTAATACCGAGTTTTGCATATCAGTTGAATCGTCTTATTTCCAAGCATCACGTCACAGACTAGTTGTTATTGATTAATTTTGAACGGCACTTTCAAAACATTATTTACTATATTATTATGCATAGAAAATATGGAGTCTTGTGTTTTTTCCAAGGACTAACAGAGGTAATCGATCTCAACTGGCCTAGGCGGGAGTCGAATTCATTGCATTAGGATCCCTGGCGTTTCTTTTTAAAACATACAGGAAGAAATTTGACAAATTAATTCTTCAATTTTGGGAAAGAATATCTCCGGCAGAAAGCCCCACAAAAATCAGCGGTATAATCATACGAAAAATATTAATTGCAGGGCAGGCAACGTAACATTTGTCTAATCTTTGCACCGAAATTTTTATGTGTTTGCAATGTATAAGTTTAATTGAAAACGGTAATTCAAATATAACAACAGATCCACCGTACCACCTAAATCAGCCACTGATTTAATCAATGAAGAGTTCCTGTAAATAGTGAAATACAAGGTTCGCAAAAATATTAGATAAATAACAAATAAATTCAAGACTTTGCTTCAAGCACTAATTTCCCCAACAATTTTTTAACTATTGCTTCCTCCCTAATAAATATTCCTTTCTCATAGGGAGTCGAGGTAACTCAGTTGATAGAGTGTCAGATTCGTAATCCAATGGTCGCGGGTTCGACACCCGCCCAGGCCAACCCTTGTCGGAGGCCTCGGTGTGCCTTTGAGAAAGGCACTTAGTTCTCGACAGAGTCTTGAGAGCGTCGTTGAAACCAACCAAAGCAATCTGTCTCAGCAAGGAAATGCGAGACAAATCAAGATACTTCACCATACAAACAATGAATATTTGAAAAAAAAATGTATAAAAGTTGGCTGAATTCTTTGTAAGAGTGTTATATTTCAGCTATCACCTGGGCATAAACTCTATGGAGTTAATCTTGCCAGAGCCGCATGTAATGATTATATAGCAGACGGCTGATCCAGGTCGGCAAATCCCTAATCTAGAGAAATCTAAACTAAATCAGCTGAACTAAGCAGATAACTGAAATAAGTGTTAACTAGACTCATGGGTATTTTTTAAATCAGGGTAGTTATGAACGTTTAATTATAACGGTAGATTTGCTATTTCCCTGTCTTTCCATCAAACACTAGTAATTAGGGCGCGCAGCCGATCCATAACATACTGGTGCCGCATATCAAGGTATCGAAGGTGATTAATTTTATTTGTTTTAAAGTTTTGCTTTTGTTTAGTGAATTTTAAACGAAACTTAACTTCCGGCAGTATTTCAACCGGAGGATTTACTTCCTAATGAGTGATATCATGTCATAACTACAACATCATTCTGTTCAATTTTCGATTTATATACGGTAGAGTCATTTTCGGTTTTTATATCTAGTTACATAGGCTAGAACCAGCTCAATACAGCTCTAATGCAGAATCATTAAAATCAGGCAAAATCTAGCTTTCCAGACATCTCCAAGGCCTTGTTTTAATTAATTTTTTTGTTTGACTGGGAAATAATTAAATTCATGGGAAACCGTTACCGCCAAAAATATAAAATAAATTAAAAGGTGTACATAAATTAAGGAGCAGGAGACCAGAATAACAGATTGGGTAATCAATTTAAATCACAATTAGTCTGGTAAATGATGTGCATGTGTGAGAGTTTGCTTCGGAAGGACACATAATTATTGTCAAGACGAAGATACCGTGACCAAATTGTTACAATCAAACAATACATAGTACATATTTTAAAATCACGTGCATGTCCAATGTCGACCGTCATAGCATTTGAAATGTGATCATTTTATACAGCCATGAAAAGACCTCACTTTATACAGCAAAATTTTGGCCTAACTCTATACACTGGTGGTAATTAAGACCTCACTTTATACAGCTAAATTAAGGCCTAACTTTATACACTGGTGTTAATTAAGACCTCATTTTATACAGCTAAATTAAGGCCTAACTTTATACACTGGTGGTAATTAAGACATCACTTTATGCAGCTAAATTAAGGCCTAACTTTATACACTGGTGGTAATTAAGACATCACTTTATGCAGCCATGGCAAGGCCACATTTTATACAGCCACTGTGTGACGGTTTAACCCCTCCTAGCTTTTTGAGGGTGGGTGTTTTCCATTTAGTTATTGTTGTCAATAGGTGGTTGCTGACGGTGAAATTTGCCCGGAACGAGCAAAAATCAATAGAAATTGAGAAAATGTCGGGTGGAATAGATAAAAAATGGAGCAGATATATATATATATATATATATATATATATATATATATATATATATATATATATATATATATATATATATATATATATATATATAATAGAATAAAACGAGCCACGATTACAAATAAAGACAAATTTAATCAAAATCTCGTGGGACCTTGAGGGGCCGAGTGTTCTAAAGCGCTCTCCGTTACTTATCACTGCCATCTCACCTATGTCTGCGTGGGTTCGAGTCTAAGATTCGGCGGATGTGGATATGTGGGAAAGCTTGCCAGTAGCTTCTCGTGAGTCGGTGGTTCTTTCCATGGATTTCCCGGTTTCTTCCTCCACCATTAATACTGGCCGCCATGTATAGCCTATCGTGTGCTGAAAAATGGCGTTAAACCCCAGAACAACAACAACAAATCAAAATCTCTAACAATACAGTTAAAAACCAAAATAATAATAATACAATACAATAGAAAGATACACTTATTTCTTTTGCCTTAACTTCTTGCACGAAATTTTCGAATACAAGAAATAATGATACCAATAACCTATCTGATACAAGACAGAATTTAAAGCATCATTTTGATCACATTGAGTATATCGAAGTCATTGTTTTGTGCAATTTTCGTAACATGATAGTCTTGTTTCGGTCCGAATTCCGCCGTGGCTATTCCTTTTGACTCCCCTGCGCTAGCAAGTCCAGGTCTCCTTCACCTTGACTTTCCGTTTCCAAATTTTAAATTTTGCATCCACTTTGTATTCGATAGACTTAATGCGTAGAGTGTAGACCTCGGAGCTATCCTGGCCCTTGTTTCTCAAAGATCTAACTTCCAGAAATTGTCTGTCAATTTTCCCAGACAATTCATTTGCCTGGATAAATTTAAACGAGAGATTTACTCATTAAATCCTCAGAGTATTTCTTTGTATATTCACTTATGTAGGGAAAATCGTATACTAAATGTTAAAATTTACATTTGCACATTCAAACTGAAGATTTGTTTCGTGTGAAACCACGCCCCTTCACAGCGTAACCAATCAGAATTACAACAAAATATCCCGCTTTCCCAAGCATCAAAACACTGCAATAGGTCTATCAGCAAGGCTACCGACTGGTTCCTGGTCAATGTCTAAATTGTCAGCTTCCATAAAACCATAACTTGAACTCCGTTCAGGTAAGTTTAAACAAACTAAGCCCTTAATAATAAATCAGTAACTCCTGACTTTGGCTGAACCAATCCTTACATTATGGCTCTGTAAATGTGGACATTCCCCATAAATCTCGTTAATAGTTTATGTGTTTAACTAAATGTGTTCTAACACAATTAACAAAAGCAAAACAAAGATCGATTAAAATATTTGACTTTTTACACATTGTAATGCCTCGTTTTATACAGCCACGGAAAGACTTAACTTTATACAGCAATGATAAGGCATAACTTTATACAACCATGGTAAGGCCTTCTTTTATACTGCCATTATAATGCCTCGCTTTATACAGCCATGATAAAACTTCGCCTTATACAGCCGTGGTAAGACATCACTTTATACAGCCGAGGTAAGACATCATTTTATACAGCTATTATAAGGCCTTTGATAGAGTCATTATAAGACATCGCCTCGAATGTTAAAAATCTGCGTGTAAACCATATTTTGAACAATGGCGTTCTGACTATCGGTAAGGCGTAAAGAAGAGCTACTTAAATGATGTAAGACAAAGATTTACAATTCACATTCTCGACCGTGTGACCCTCCTCTCTCTCTCTCTCTCTCTCTCTCTCTCTCTCTCTCTCTCTCTCTCTCTCTCTCTCTCTCTCTCTCTCTCTCTCTCTCTCTCTCTCTCTCTCTCTCTCTCTCTCTCTCTCTCCAATACAAATAGGCAACAGTTTAAAAATAAAAATCAACCGAAATTAGTTATGCCCGTGCGGGTGGATGTAATTTAAAAGGTATATTCAGACACCTTCTGCACTTATTACAGAGATATATGATGTTTTTTTCTTATGCTGTTCCAACCACATGCTGTCTGAATGTGACACTGTCATTCCAGTTATTCTGTATTAGTATCAACAATGAAACAATCACATTTATCTTCGTTAACATTACCTGCTGTTCAGTCATACAGCAGAAAATCGATGGAAGCAACGGAATATTCACTGTCTGAACCGTAGTCATTCTCTTGGTCTTCCAGAAATAATTTGATAAATGATGATAATGCCAAAATGAAGACTTCTTCACAAGCTACTGCAAGATTCGAGGAAGCATTACAGCAGTATTCACTTATACCAGTTTATTAAGAACAATGGATATACACGTAGCTGCACTGGCTTTGTAATAAAGAGGTATTCCTCTAAGTACATTCAATCAGCTAATATATCATTTCAAAAGAATAAACTAAACAACGCAAAACAAGAAACAGAAAATATAAAGTGACAACAATTTATACCACTAAATCATAAACAGACGGAAAAAAACAAAATCGAAGAGGACTGAAATATTCGTTATCTAAATCAAAACATTAGACACCTCTCTCTCTCTCTCTCTCTCTCTCTCTCTCTCTCTCTCTCTCTCTCTCTCTCTCTCTCTCTCTCTCTCTCTCTCTCTCTCTCTCTCTCTCTCTCTCTCTCTCATATTTTGTAAATGCACCACCGCCTGAAATCTCGGTTCTTTTGGCATATGACTAACGAATTATACACTAAAAACTACGAGTGCAATCGTGATTTCCGACAGTAAACACGATGCTCTGTTTATGTTATACTCCAAATGCAATAAGCTGTATACAGTCTGGTTAGTAATTTGCATCTGTTACCAGATCTTAATATGAATGAAAGACTTATCCTGAAATTAATTTGCTGTTTAATAAATGTGATGCATAATTTCATTTACTACGCCAATGACGACACGAGCTAGTTAAATGTCGTCAAAAAATAATAAGTTAGGCTGAATCACCAATGTCATGTACGTCCTTATCGATGACGTATGCTTCTTGACACCGATGTATGTGCATGTGCTAGCGAACTTTGTACTTATACAAACTGGTTAACTGAACACTGAATAACCGGATAGCTGAGCTGGTTAACCGTCAAAACTTTCATCAGATTCATTAGAAGAGAGAGAGAGAGAGAGAGAGAGAGAGAGAGAGAGAGAGAGAGAGAGAGAGAGAGAGAGAGAGAGAGAGAGAGAGAGAGAGAGAGAGAGAGAGAGAGAGAGAGAGAGAGAGAGAGAGAGAGAGAGAGAGAGAGAGAGAGAGAGAGAGAGAGAGAGAGAGAGAGAGAGAGAGAGAGAGAGAGAGAGAGAGAGAGAGAGAGAGAGAGAGAGAGAGAGAGAGAGAGAGAGAGAGAGAGAGAGAGAGAGAGAGAGAGAGAGAGAGAGAGAGAGAGAGAGAGAGAGAGAGAGAGAGAGAGAGAGAGAGAGAGGAGAGAGAGAGAGAGAGAGAGAGAGAGAGAGAGAGAGAGAGAGAGAGAGAGAGAGAGAGAGAGAGAGAGAGAGAGAGAGAGAGAGAGAGAGAGAGAGAGAGAGAGAGAGAGAGAGAGAGAGAGAGAGAGAGAGAGAGAGAGAGAATAAAGGTGAGAACACAATCATCACTATCACCTGAAAAATTAAAAGTATTTCAGATAATGGGCATTTAGTGTATTTACATTGAAAATATCAGTCCCACACCACATAATAGTCAATAGCCAATTTGTCTGGACTGCTTGGTTCCACTACACATTTGCACAGTTCTTATCGAAGGATATTAACAAGTTAACATGATCGATATGAAGATAACGGTGTTTCTTGTGAACGATATTTCTACAAAGTAAGATTATTCTTCCCAATGGAACCGAAGTTTCAGGGTCACAAGGATACTTTGTTGCCATTTCCAATAGGTATTGGATAACTGTCCAATTTTTCGTGGAAGATTTTATTCTGATCGATGGTTCTTATTAGTCTCCTTGTGACAAGGGTGTGTTTTCTCAACGTTAAACCAATCCCTTCTCTGCGGTTCGTTGCTAGGGAATAACCTCCCGCGATGTAACTTACCCAGTGTAGATGGATAGAAAGAATAATACAGATCTCTGAGCAAGTATATTGAAGAAATAAATAATGAGCCCCCTTTCAATGAACAAATATAAAATTTAATCAATTTAACAATAGAATTCCAAATGGAAAGAAATAAATTTCTTTACTGCAAAAAAAAGAAAGAAAATGTGCTCAATAAAAGCAGACAAATTTTAATTTCCTAACAATTGTCAGTGCTAGAATTCATACAGAGTTTCATCATTGCCTACGAGTCGTGACTTTGAGTTCAACGCTGAATGACCTTCTCACCTGTCTTTGTCCGGACATCGAATTTTCCATTTCTTCCTGCACTTCCAACCTCTGTCTAATCGTCTTTGACTTGGACCCTTGCAGGTAGAAACTTTAACTATTTGGCGATATTATCACGAATCTATAACAGGAATTCGGCTGTGGAATTCGGCTGTGAAATTTTCTGAGTAATTTTGCTGAAGGAAATTCGCTGAAGAATTGGCTAATGAAACTGTTTCATTTGCCCTTTATTCGCTTTCCCACGAACTTCCAATGTATAATCTGTCTACGTTCTGACACGACTAACTCGCCTTTCTTCAGACACGGGGGAAACGTACTACTTACGTTCGTCTCCGGAGTCCCTCTCTAACTTCTTTCAAGCAAGATTGAAGACTGAAGCAATTTTGCAAAGTAAAGCTACTACTTTCTTACAAGGGTTACTCCCTTAAATTTACATTAGTCAATCAGAATCGACTGGTTCCTAAACTTTCCTACGTAGAATATTTGATTAACGAGAATAGGCTAATCATGCCGCAACTAACTTTCCTTTGGTTGGCTTCCGTTAGTCTCGAGAGACGATGGAAATGCACCCATGAAAGGTGTCCTAGTTTGTAGTTGTGCAGCGTCTTCTGTGACTAAAAGTCCCACACGGGAGTGGCAATACTTGCTACAGTTGCTACACTTGAAGTATGAGTCAGATAACTTTCCTTTGAACAATCAATTATTGACATGCTTCCCCTTTTTATCAGGGCGAGTTTGAAAAGTGTTATGCCATATGTTGTACTATAACAGATAACTCGGTCAAAATTCATGAAGCAAAATCAAGATTCCTTTGACGTTCAGAGATGAAGGGAGAATAATCATAGAACTGTCTCTAGCCCTTTCTACTTGCATTAAGTTAACTTTGGTACAATTTATTTAATCACTACTGCTAAGAGTTTCAAAATTCGACACATCACACTCTTCTTTTTGCAATTGCCGACATCTGATTCTCCTCTTGGTGCAATTGCCGACATATGATTCTCCGGGAAGCAAATACACCTCAGAGAAAGAACAAATTCTGGGTGATTTGTCCAGACCATCATCAAATAATGTCAATTAACATTGAGATCTAGGGAATAGTTTTATCTAGAAAATATTAGGGATAATTACTTAAAGGCGTAAAGGTCAGTGAGATGTATGAAAACACAACGGATAATTGGTTAATAAAGTGTGAAGCATATCTTTGGCATTTGAGCGTTTTTTTTTTCTTTGTATATCAAAATATGTGTGTGAAAATAGTGAACTTTACTGCCAAGGCCTAAACAGTTGTTATTGTTGTTGTTGTTGTTCTTAACTCCATTTTTTCAGCATAAGATAGGCTATACATGGCGGCCAGTATTAATGGTGGAGGAAGAAAACGGGAAATCCGCGGAAAGATCCACCGACCCACGAGAAGCTGCTGGCAAGTTTCCTCACAAACAATAAATTTACCCTTAAACCTGTAATAAAAAAGCGTTGTCATGAATGTTTAAAAATATTGATTCTTTCTTTATAAATATTTTATTGTCATGTTATTAAACAATAAAGTGTTGTACACCAGCTGTCTAAGATATCTAGGTATTCTAAAATGAAATCAAACAAAATGATCCAAAAGATGTGAATAGATATACAAAACAGTTTTAAAACATTCGTCTATTAAAAGACATTCAAACTATCTTGCTTCAGATGCTTGCTGTTGTTCATACAACAACATTATTGTCACAACTACAGTTCACTCCTGTGTAAAATTTCACTGCAGTACTTCCCAGTTTCTTACATACATACAGGCAGACAGACAGACAGATAGATTTCCTTTCTGTTGTCATAAATGATATCGAAAGTTACGTCGTCCTTGTTAGAAATTTAGGTATGTAGAAATTTATCATTATTAACTCAGACGTACTTAAAGATAGATCTTTATTGCTTCTCGGTTGATCGGACATCCCTACTCCGACTCTCACTGTACAATGTACAATGAGTTAGTGTCATTGTGTTGCAGCACCAGACTAGAAAACACCAACATGTATTGCATTTGACCTTGTAGCTTCCGTTATTGGGATGGTCTCTCTTAGACTCATCATCATTGAAGGGACCCCCTAGTTCGGACCTTGTAGCAAAATCTACGATGACCTATAGTAGTTGGAAGATTTAAATGCAAAGATATGTAAAATATGTACATGTAGGCACTTTTCTAAGATATGTTCGTGACGATCTTATTTACTAGAGTGTAAAACATATGTGTACATTTTCTTTGTTACCTTGAGTTATAAAACGTTGAGGACTACTGACAACAGAGTTATGACTGGTCACAAATAAAATTAATTAACATTCCTTTCACAATAAATTGAAAGAAGAGTGCTCTGTTATAAGGAATACAAGGCTCATGCTATTGCTGTGTTGGAATGGATCGATTAAGAAGAATGGTGAAGAGAGTGAGATTAATATACGTGTCGCTTGTTGCAATAACATTTTGAAAATCGACAGTTTGAAGGAAACGTGAGTAAATGTCTCTCATTTCATATTGTGTACATAGTTTTTATTTTTTATTGACTTTGTTGAATATAAATCAGTCACAATCACAATTCTGTGGTGTACAACATACTAAATGTGTGTTTTAGAGGGGGACGTGTGTTCACGTTTTGCATCAAACAGTACTGATTTTTATAAATGTTATTGATAAAAGAGACATTTATTATTTCCCTCTTTTTATGATGTGTTCATGTAAATTAAGAGTGTCTTAGTTGTTTCAGACCAAGATTTAAACACTAATTCCTTGTCAAACAGTATCACACTTCTTTCTTATTCATTATTGTGAAAAGAAAGCTAATTAGTTTTAACTGCGGCCTAATTGAGTAGTAACACTGTAAGAAAAACGCATATCTGTATACACATTTAGCTAAAATGTGTGTGTATGTATGTAGTTATAGACCGCCACAAATACATTTGATATGTTACTGACTAATGTCGACGTTCATGATAGCATAAACATAACATATTAACCGAGGAATGCATTTGATTAATGCTAAAAACTCAAGGTAACACCTACTAGCCGTTAAAGAAAGCGAGTTTCACTCTCAGCATAACGGGAAAGGGAAGAATAAATGAAGATCGAAGCAGTTGTTTTGATTGCTTTTAATATGTGCCATAAATTTTAAGCGTTATACATACACGGTCTTTATTTTAAGAGATTTTTTGAGGGTCTGGCTCAAAACATACATTTTATTTTTTTATTTCTTTGTATAAATTTACTAAAACGCTAGATACGTAATAGTTCCGGATGAAAGGAATTTACAAATATTGGAGTTAAATAGAGTACGAAGTCAGTTGACTTTATATACAGAATAGATGTCACAAAAGTAAAGTACAAACTGTCGTTGGTTCTTGAAGGACTATCTTCGTCATACGTTCAGTATGTAAAGTGAGTCATAGGCCCTGACTAATAAGAAACGTGTCTACAGTGTCAATTCTTTCCGTGAGTTACATCTGTCGTGCAACCACACAATATAACAGATTGTTATGAACCATAATGTCGATTTGCCAACAGCATCGCCAGTAACCTAAACATGCCACTTCCAACCAATGATTGATTTACGTATCAAATACACGAGTAGCAGAAACAAACATAAATCATCTAACCAATGACTGATTTGCATATTAAAGACACGTTTTTGAGGGAACAAAATAAACATATAATCACCAGCCAATAATTGACATAGGTATTAAAGCATGAATAACGAAAAATAGGCATAACATCAGCCAATATTAATGACACTTGTAATGGAAAATAAACATAATCACCAATGATTAATTTACATATTAGAAACACTTGCAATGGAAAAACAAACACGTGTAATGGAAAATGAACATATAAAATACACTTGCAATATAAAAAAAAACGTATAATCAAAAAACCAATGTTTGACTTGCTTATTAAGGACAAATGTAATGTTCGATAAGCCTAATCTCAAACCAGTGAGTTAAGGACATAATAAAGACACACGTAATGGAGAACAAAAGTATCATTAATATGATGCAGTGGAAACGAACATATACAAATTAATATTGAGAATAAAAATTTTTTGTAAAGGTTTTGAATAGCACTAAAATGTCTGCAGTGTATTTTTTTTTAATTCACTGAACAAGAACTCTTTTGGATCTCAAGTCAGTCCGATGAGAGAAATTATATTATTGCAGCAGAGCTGTTCCCGCATTAGTTGGGAAAATTATTTACTTAGTATATTGACATACATAAATGGGAAATTAGTTTTTATGCTGACGTACTTACTGTTTAAATGCAATCCCGCTCAAACTTTTAAACAATGTAGCTAACGATGCAATCTGTAGCAAACTATCTTTCTCTCTGGTTATCTTATGTAAGATACAGATCTGATACGTATGTTACTGACTCCAATTTTAACACACATGACATCAGAAATGAAGCCGTTAAGCTCGTTAACATAATGTCTGTTTGAGTATAAGTATAACGAACCGTAAAACTAGATGGATAACGTTCTCTCTTCTGGAGTCTGCGATTACGATAAAAAGTACTGGTTAGAAGAGAAAAAAAAAAACAACCTTGTGGCATTTCTTTGTTCTCTTAGTCACTAGAACGAAAGCAAGTCTTACTGTTGAAACACCTTATGTAGTTTTTTTTTTTTTTTAAAAATACCCAGCCATTCAGAAATTGGCCAAAGTGCACACACTCCCTCCAAGCTTTTTTCGTAGCCTTCAAGGCCATTTGAAACATTCCATCGTGTAGTGTTAGATTTAGTTTATTAGGAGAATCAATCGACGAGTTTACGACTATGAACTTCACTGCGAGTTGAAGCTGCAGATATAAGTTTTCTCTTCCTAAAAAATGAAAGTGGTACATAGAGATTTCTTATGAAAAGATGCGATGCAAGTGATAAGTGTTTATTTCGAGCGATTATTCTCAAACTGGGGCTTTTCTGTAAACAAGTGCACTCCCGAATATAAAAATATTGTGTACAGTCGATAATTTTACCATCACGTTATCGCTCTTAAGTCAATCAAGAATATTTTAGATTCAGTTTCTCATTTGAAGAGTTGAACTACTCGTTAATATTAGCTTGATCCTTTGGTTAACATCATTTAAGAATCCTTCAACAATGCTATTAATATTTCAGAACTAAAAATGGATTCAGGTAGGATGCTAACATATTATTTCCAATATTTTACATGAATAAGTTTGACATTCTACCAGTACAGATATGAGAGTTCAAGAAAGCAAGGACAATAAGATCGGATGAAACCGAATGTTTTCATCGGCCAAAAAATAAGACTCTAATTATTTTTATGGAACTGGTAGATACTGGTTTATATATATATATATATATATATATATATATATATATATATATATATATATATATATATATATATATATAAAGAATACAAATCATATGGCGAATAACAGCCCTTTCAAGCGTACTGAATCCACCAAGGGATCACGTGTGTCAGGGATTAATTAAAATAGATGCAATAAACTGACGACGAACAGTACGAAACTAGTAACTAACTAGCCTAAGCGCTTTTGACTCTTAATGAGTCTTTTTCAAAGGCAAATACAAAACATATATACGACAAACAAATAAACACAAAAATGTTGTTTGTAAACCTCTACATGGCTGTCTCCACATGTGTTAAAACTATAAATACAACCAGCTTGTATAGACTAGTTGCGGAAACTGAAAACGGTGTATAATTCCCTAAAAGTCTACAAGCCAAAGCGACATCTATTTTTACTTTTTGTACATTTATGTAACCCAGATTATATCCCGAATATTTGATTCTATACCGGTTATTCTTATAGTAAAAATTGAAGGATAATAAGAAGATTTAGAAAATGTTAAATTCTACTAGTGCATAGTTTTCATTTTCTAGTCTTCTTGGTTTAGACCGCTTGGTTTCAATGTTCTAAGGCGGCGTATCCAGTATGATTCCTTTTCCTTCCTGGTTTCGGAATTCCAGCTGTGGTTGTTAGCAACAGCGATAAGTATATCACTGAAAGTGTGGCCAGGGGAGGAGAAGTGTTCTGCGACCGGGCTTCTGTACAGCTTTTTTGTCATCCAATCAGATCTATGAAGGTTTATCCTTTTGTGTAGCTTTTCAGTTTCTCCGACGTACTGAAGCCCACAGATCTTACATGTGATGAGATAAATCACATTCTCTGTTTTGCACGTTTTGTTTGGACCATGTATCTTTAATTTTTCTTTAGTCACTGTGCTAGTGAATGTCTTGGTCTCTATCATATGTTGATAGGTTTTGCATCTTTTATCTCCACAGGGTCCAGATTGACTAGGTTGGTTTTGACTAGCGATTGGCGTTATCTTTGCCCTGACTAGGATGTCCTTTAGGTTTTTTGGTCTCCGGTAAGCTACTACAGATTTGTTCGGAAGTATTAGGTTTAGTATGTCTGACGATTGCACGGTTGGCCCGAGGTTGGCGACGATTTTACCTACTTTGGGATTGTCTGGGTGATAGGTCAGAATAAATGGTATCCTATCAACCTTTTCTTTCTGTCCATATCTGAGTAAGTCATCACGGTTTGTTTGTTTGGCCCTTTGGATTGCCTCCGCAATCAGGTCTTTGTGGTTGTTTGTCGTATATATGTTTTGTATTTGCCTTTGAAAAAGACTCATTAAGAGTCGAAAGCGCTTAGGCTAGTTAGTTACTAGTTTCCTACTGTTCGTCGTCAGTTTATTGCATATATATATATATATATATATAGATATATATATATATATATATATATATATATATATATATATATATATATATATATATTAGCAAAACATTTAGTACATATTAGTCCAACATTTTGTACGTATCTATATGTAAAACTATTGAAAAAGCTAAGCATGAGATCTGAATAATGAAAGTTAGCAAGACAAACACAAAAAGAACCACACTGCGTACATGGTAATGAAATAATTAAGAAGGAGTATGATGGATTAGAACCACACTGCATACATGATAATGAAATAAGGAAAGAGTATGATGGATTGATTTGACACAAAACAGGTTGTAGTGAGAGTATAGAGGAACAGATATTTCTTTATGACTCTCACGTTTTAAAGAACAACAGTTAGCAAGTTAACTTCTTACTCGGGATTGACCCCCTACCAAAAAATAAAAATAAAGAAATAAAAAAAAAAACAGTTGGCGTTGAAACAACTAGTGATTGACTATTATTTATTCTTTCGATGTTATCATTAAATCGATTTAATTGAATTGATAAAGCAGTCCCA
Source organism: Potamilus streckersoni (assembly GCA_016746295.1). NCBI lineage: Eukaryota > Metazoa > Mollusca > Bivalvia > Unionida > Unionidae > Potamilus > Potamilus streckersoni. Next base: position 516,244 of record JAEAOA010000845.1, on the reverse strand, counting down.
AGGGGCCTAAGGCGCTCGCCTTAACAAATTGTCTACGTCTCACGTCTGTTTGCATGGATTCGAGTCTTGGCTCGGCCAACGCGGGTGTATGAAATCTTGCCAGTCGCTTCCGATGAGTTTGTGGTTCTTCGCTAGGTCTTCTCGGTTTCTTCCTCCACAACTATACCGGACATGTTAAACGCACAAAACCAAATCAAACCTCAATATACTTTTGTGACAATATACAGATAAATATATGTAAAAGTACATGTAACTGACACCTTCATGTTATAACCTTGAGAGAGACTAACGCTCTTTAAGACTGATAATCAATTAAAGGTGTGCCCACAGTTTACAAGCAGTGCTTCTGTAGATGTTATCAACATAACAAATCCTCGAAGAGAATTACTTTTCAACAATACACCATAAGTGATATTTTCAATGTCAGGCCTGTCAAACTTTAATGTATTCATCAATACCGACTAATAAAGATCACAATATAAATAAGATACGTATCCAGGACATTACTCTATCAAAATCAGTCCTACTGAAAAGAGGTGGCTGGTTATGGTTAGGTATCAGAGTAAGAAAATATAACGAGTGCCTTTGCTGCCTGTATGTATATCGTGGTGAAAATATAACGAGTGCCTTTGCTGCCTGTATGTATATCGTGGTGAAAATTGAGTTTGAGATTGATGCTAGTAATTTGACCTGGTGTAATTTTAATGAATTTATATCTGTTTATACCAAGGCCTATTTTCGTATTTTCAATAAGTCGGTCTAGGGTGAATCTCAAGATCATTACACGACGCACATGCTGAACTTATTCAACCATGCATTCAAACAGATTTACCGAACGATGCTTTAAAATCGTGACAGCAGTTTACCTCGACAGGTCTCGTAAATAACGTGCGAAGATATTTAATTTGTATACGACATAGATAAATGGCCTGCCTTATCAGTGATGGATTAGGCGGTAGATCTCCTTTACGTACCTTAAAAACTTACAGATTGTTCAGATGAGGTTGAAGCATAACAACCTGCAGTTAAATGAATACGGCAATAGGACCCCTTTAGCCGATCATGATATACGTACGTTAAGATGCATGTGACAGTTATTGCCTCCCAACTATTTTACAAAAGAACTAATTGGTTAACAACAGCTGTCGTTAATACAAGCAACCAACAATGCAATCCTTATGGACGAGTGAACAAATTAATCCAATTTACGTAACTGCCAAAAAAGCTTTACTTCTCCGGTCTCAGATTATATTGGAGAGTGACTTACAAAAGCAGAAAGCTGAATGCAGTAAATTACAAGGTATCTTTTTATTTTGTTCCGTAAGCCAATGGTCTTATAACCGCGGGAAATGGTACGGCAAAGCGTTCTTAACAATCAACGGTTATATAGAACGTATTTCAAACAAGGGGACCGTACACTACATGGTTAGAACAAGATACTGAATTCCTGAAAATCAGAAGAAAAAACATAAAGGTTAAACATTGTTTGGTTTAAACATATTTTATGGTCGCATTATGATACTATGGGATTGGTCACAAGTTCAAGCAACTTCAATTAGCCCTATCTATACCTTTTACAAATAATACGTGACTAGTCCTGAAAACTAATTGGAGAGAGAGAGAGAGAGAGAGAGAGAGAGAGAGAGAGAGAGAGAGAGAGAGAGAGAGAGAGAGAGAGAGAGAGAGAGAGAGAGAGAGAGAGAGAGAGAGAGAAAACATTTTTTTTCAAAGGAGAAAATTAAGCTAACAGTTGCATATGACACAGAAAGCAATTTTCTCACCAACTCATTTAGTTATCTACTGTACTTGGGACAGAACATGGAAGAAATCTAAAGTGGTTTAGATCCAAGCGCAGGAACAAAAAAAAAAATTAAAACAATGGGCGCCAGCAAGCTGAATGCTGAAAAGACCAGCTTTTAATGAATTGAATATATGTTGTAATCCAGGATGGATAATATCTAGGGTTTGGTTAATAAAATTTAGCAACTTACTGTACACGGTATTTGGACATAAACACCTTTTCAAGCACTGTAAGACCTGCTACAGTCAGTTTCATGTTTTGTATTCTTTCACGAGGTTAAAGTTGAGGATATTTAAAGATGGTTTGGTAGAATGTTGTCTGAAATTGCAAATGATCATATTATTTGAACGTCTAATGGTTATAATTTGTTTGTTTGGACAGTGTGAGGTAGTAATTCAATGAAATAGACTGGAGTTTGTCTTGTTTGAATGTTATAGAATGCTAATAAATGTTGTCCCGTTCCTCTAGACTGTAGACTTACGTCCTGTGTCAAAATAGAGAGATCGTTTACTAGTGTTCGTTGGAAGTATTGTAACTATTCTTGTCGCTTCAAGCTGTAGCTTTTTCAATTTGTCTGAATCCATCAACGAACATCCGTCCCAGACTACACTGGGATATTCCAAGATGGCCCTAATATAAGTTGCATACAGTTTTGATTTTAAAACGATGTCTGCTAAGTTTATATTTTAGTTTTCAACGATTGGTTATATGAGATGTTTTTAAAATGCTTACATTGTGACAATCCATTTGATATTTGATGAAAATAGTATACTTTGATGGCGATAAAAATCTATATACATAAGATCAATATTTGCAAAAACAAGTTCAGGAATATTTTCTACGTTTTTTTTTTAAAAAAAAAAAAACAACGCCGCTGTTTTTTTAGATTTAACTTTAACAGCCATTGCTTAGACCAATTATTCAGTTTAATTAGACCATTATTTTCGACAAGCTCTATGTCAGCATTAATTGTCTTCATCTTGATTAAATTGACAATTTCTCTAGTGATCGTTTGCATTGGTATATTATGAAGAAATCCTTTGTAACATAAAATCCGTCTCTACACTCACAGCAAAGTTACATGCGAAATCTCAGAATGTGCAGTTTCATCAATTATTGTACTGCTACCACTCTTTATTAAAATCCCAGTCATTACAAAGAAGCTGTATCAACGATTTACAAATGCATGTCTTTAGTTTAAACACATTTTATTTCATAAAATATAGCTGGAGATTACAAGAGATACAATATAGAACGTGAAGATTAGAACGAAAGCCAATGGTTTGTAATATTTTTCTCCATTGACGCTACCAAATATTGCATTGATAAAAAAATTTCATGACAAAAAAATAAATTATTGAATAAACAAAGTGACGAGTCTCAAGGTTAAACATCAGTATTTAGCCAAGGTATATAAAGCACAAGGGTGAACAAGGGGGTAGACGAAAGACGAAAGAAAGCAAAATGTTAAATGGAGAAATTGTCAATTAAAATGCGTCAAACATCGTGTGGAAAGCTGAGAAAAGAAACATATGGACAAAATAAATAAATAAATAAATAAATAAATAAATAAATAAATTTGTTAAACACAAGAGATTCAAAGTGAACAGTGTTTCTTTCTAGTCCGATTCGTTGCGGAGGCGACAGCGAATCATTTGGAAAAAGAGGTGACATTTTTATTTCAAGTTGTTAATGACCCATGGCAGTGAATGTGTGATAGTAGTATGTTCGCTCAAGTAAATCTTTTGAATTTTGTTCCAATAAATTTATGAACGGCATCGAAACTAAGAATGTTTACCACACGCAGAAGCGTTGTATCGCCATACAAAAGGTATCTAATATAAAATCATGGCAGGGCCAATCGATGGTAATTTCATCGCTCCATCGCATCGTATCGCATCGCTTCATCGCTCCAACGCATTATCGCATTTTGCACACATGGTGAGAATAAATTACTATTTAACGTGTCTTTAACAAATTTACAAAATGGCGTCCTTTAATGACTGGATAAGAAGCTTCTTCAATAATAATTATTTCTATTCCATGCGGAGATAAATCTGCCTTTAAAGCTGGAACGAAATGTGGTATGAGACAAATACACTTTTTCATTTTTTTTATAAACTAATTAGCGTTTGAAAAAAATTAAATATTTACATGTACGTTGAATAAGCTTCCATTTGATTTTTTTTCTTGTGGTTGATATCAATTATTTAACCACCTTTGATTATCAAAAGACATTTTTTTTCAAGAAAAAGAAAGTAAAGTGGTTCCTGTCATGTCAAGTACCCCTCCACCGCCAGGTTGACTTTTGACTCTTGTGCCCAAGTATACAAAAATATCAACACGATTCTGTGTTACTTAAAATTAACCTATCCACTAAGTTTTGTAACTGTACAGTACTTAGGACTCAAGTTATTCTGCGAATACAAAAATGTGGATGGACGCACAGACGCACAGACGCACAGACGCACAGACACCAAACCGATTGTTATTTATGTGAGTTGAATAATAATTTGGTGAATTTAGAGTCCAATTATATTTTCACAAAATAGATGCTGGCCCTATCATCTTGAAAAGTCCCCCTCCCATATTCTTCCTTCTGATTAGGAATATTACCCCCCTAATAAGCAATGCAAGTAAATCATCTGTTTTATATACAAAATATTGTAACCTCCATTTATGGTCACGAAGAGAAATTTGACTGATAATCAATAGCAGTGTAATATATAATACTCTCCACAAAAATGTTGCAATGCCGAGAGAAAAAAAAGTATGTGCCATCATCTTCAGCTTACAAGTAAGCCTTCAATCATTATTAAAAGTTTACTAATTTTAAAAGGTTGAAAAAAGTATGTTTACGTCATACCGGCATTTCTTTCCAGCTTCACAAGCAGTTTTTTCTGCCTGTATGAACAAGGTATTCTTGATGAAATTGCTTATCCATTCATCTAGGGTCGTCTTTGTGACTAGATTAACCGGAATAAAGGCATTTGCCAGAATAAATCCAGGAGATAAGTAATTACGGGAATAATTGTGCAATACCAAAATAAAACAAAAATTTAAGAGTTAAGGTGGCATCAATATTTAAAGTAAAATGCATTTCGATTACAGTAGGTAAAGTATACCGACTTGTCATTTTTTTAAAACCTAAAACTTAATTCGTTTTATGGGAAAGATGACTTCTGAGAGAATTTATAAGTTGCAATTCAAAAGAGAATATGAAATTTAAAAATGAATCAGAAGTTTTTATAACATAAAATTGTTATATTGCATTAATATAAATAAACCAACATCTGGTTGAAAAGAACTAAAATCTTCGTTTTATTTTGGCATTACATAATATTCCGGTAATTACTTCTGTTCCGTTATTTATTCCGGTTAATATCTCTATTCCGATAAATCTAGTGACCCTTTGATTTTGTAGTGTATTCTCATCCCATGATGAGGCAATGGAGCGTTTGAGAGATGCGATGGAGCCATGAAATTACCATTCCTCCATCATATCGCTCCATCACTTCTATCGCATCGCCTCATCGCATCGCCTCATCGCACCGCATCATAACATCGCTTCATCGCATTGCCTCATCGCATCGCCTCATCGCATCGCATCATCGCATCGCTTCATAACTCCATCGCCCGGTTAAATATTACAGGCTGGAGCGATTGGCCCTAACAGGATTCTGTAATTTAAAGTTAAATTACCATATGGTACTATGGACTGAAACAGTTTGATGAGCTGTTCTTGGTAATTAACGCAAGGGGAAAAATTATATGTAGTTTTTATGGATCCACATCTATAATTAAGCAATTCAAATATATTTTTTTAATCAACGCTGTTTTATATTTTCCATATCCCAAAATTTGAATACATGCATGTCTGGACTACATATATATTTTATGCAGGTGAAAACATGTGGTTTCCAAGCGGATTGTTCTTTATCATACTTAAATTTCTCAAAGTAATTATGGACAATCTTGGAAATAAATTCCAAGATGTTGGTGGCAATGAATACGTCACCTTTCCGGTTTACCTAAGTGGCTAGAGCGTCTGCCTTGGATGCGCGAGGGCGTGGGTTTGAATTCCGGCGGCGTTGTACCAAAAACATAAAAATGGTACTAGCAACTGCCTCGCTCGATGTTCAGCATTAAGATGTTAGTCTTAGGACTAGTTGGTTTGATGTCAGGATAATGTGATTAGGTCGGACATGACATGATGTCGCATGTCTGCGGCTTGATGCCCCATATAACACGAACACCCCACATTACAGACATTGTAGCTATATGACGGAAAAACTGTTACAGCTAAGTTAACAATTTTATCAATATCATACACACATACACTTAGAAATAGACAGGCCTTGACACACACAATATATAAACACACAAAAAATATGTAGTTCTTAAACATACATCAGTCTAGAATCGTCATCAAAGTCAAGTGCCTGATGGGATACAAACAGCCTCGTGTTTGAGTCTAATAGGGGTTTCTGTCTTGCTGGTGATGCGAAAGAGTAAAATTATAGACGGAATGGATTGATGACTAATTTTGTTTCAGTCCAAAGTGAATACATGACACGTCGATTGTTTTGCAACAAATATATACCAGTAAAAAGACAGCATCAAGAGTTGTAAACTTCATGTCTAATTTGGTCGAGGAGTCCGAAGAGCAAACGTTTGAGCGATGACAGAATAAATCCGTGTTATACGGTCGGGAAACCAAATTGCTTTGTCCTATTTGTGGGCTGATGACAAAGGATGGAATTTATGCGTAGCGAAAAACAGCAAGCAGAAACTACATTAAAAAGCCGGTAATGTTTTGCGTGAAGATGTGATATAATGTGATATGATTTTTAACGTAGCTTTCACAATTTTTTTAGTCATATCGCTACGATGTCTGCAGTGGGGCAGTTTATAGTGATGTCTGGGGCATCATGCCACAGACATGTCCTGACACTAGGCAAAGAGTCCTAACACTAACCTCTTAAGGCTGAGCGTCAAGTGAGGCAGCTGTTAGTACCATTTTTTGTAAGTCTCTTTGGTATCACTCGAGTGGGGATAGATTCCACGAATTGCCGCAACCCAGGCGGACGCTCTAACCACTAGGCCACCGGAGCGGTCCTTGTGCGTAAAGTTAATCGAGGAAATTTGTCATGTCATAAAGTGAATCCTAATTGGAGTATATACAGGACTGTGTTGGTAACGTTAAATGCTTTTATTTAAACACAATTCCCCCACGAGTTCTCATTATGCAAAACCAAATACCATTCCTTGACGTGTGCGTTCGATGTTGTTCGGCTCCATGTTTTGTAACAACTCGAGGGACACTACATAACGTTCAGAGGAGTTGTGCTAATTGGAGAATTTCGCATTCATGTTATTACAAATGTGACTCTTATGGCTTATTCGACAGTTTTCTGTAGTCACCCTTCTTTAGTTTTCTGAAGATTTTAATTTTTTTTTTTGCTTTCCTTAGTCCTTATTCATTCTTTTTCTAAAGTCAAAGTTTTCTGCAACATATTGGATGACACAATTTAGTTTCCAGAAGAGTTCTGTGAGTCAAAAATTTTGGATATTGCAAATTCTGATCAATAAAATCAGAATTTGGATAGCAACTGCATCAGGAAAAAAGTGGAAGAAAATTTTCACCTTTTCCATACAACCTTAGCCTAAAATGTAAAATTCCAGATTGGGCATATATAAGCTGACGCGTTTGGGTCTTACTCGCCGGAGGGATTTGTAATCTATATCCACGCACGTTAAACTAGAGCTGGAAGATAATACCCACACATTCTATACGTTTAACCCCACTCCATCCACGGCCAGAGGCAGCATTCATAATTCAAATCCGTCTGAAGACAATGGCTGAGGGGTTTATTACTACTTAAGGACTGGTTTCAAGCGCGAAAAAGATGACAGTGTTATAGAGTGCTTGCTGACAATCGAGTTAGAAATTATAAATCATTGAATTAAGTAAGTTTTTTTTTTCTTCATAAGTTACATCATTTATGATTTTCTTACAAAATAAGTAGGGGGTACAAGCTACCATTTGGATTGGCGAAAACTATAAGAACCAAATGTCTCCTGAGAGTTATTTGCAAGCGTTAAATTCACTTTTACAACATTTACAGCTTACTAATATTCACTAAATCAATTGCATTACGGGAGAGTTTCAGTGAAATAAATTGACACGTTGCAGTTTTTTTTGCCGTTGTTGATTTTGGCGATCGCTAGCGCAAAAATACTGGTTAAGAAACACAATCCAGATTTAATCACCCTTCTTCAATCGGCTCAGGCTACGAGATTCCATACAACTTATGAAAATTTGACCTTTGACCCGGACCACCTCCAACGCATCTGGGATCTAAACTCTTAGTTGTCATCTATTTATCCCCAGTGAACGTCATATTTTACCAAATAAAAGGATACAGTAAGAGGTAGAAATAATAGTCGAATATATATATATATATATATATATATATATATATATATATATATATATATATATATATATATATATATATATATATATAGATGCAATAAACTGACGACGAACAGTACGAAACTAGTAACTAACTAGCCTAAGCGCTTTCGACTCTTAATGAGTCTTTTTCAAAGGCAAATACAAAACATAGTTACGACAAACAAATAAACACAAAAACGTTGCGTTTGTAAACCTCTACATTTCTATCTTCACATGTGCTAAAACTATAAATACAACCAGCTTGTATAGACTAGTTGCGGAAACTGAAAACGTTGTATAATTCCCTAAAAGTCTACAAGCCAAAGCGACATCTATTTTTACTTTGTGTACATATGTAACGCAGATTATATCCCGGATATTTGGTTCTATACCGGTTATTCTTATAGTAAAAGTTGAAGGATAAGAAGATTTAGAAAATGTTAAATTCTACTAGTGCATAGTTTTCATTTTCTAGTCTTCTTGGTTTAGACCGCTTGGTTTCAATGTTCTAAGGCGGCGTATCCAGTATGATTCCTTTTCCTTCCTGGTTTCGGAACTCCAGCTGTGGTTGTTGGCAATAGCGATAAGTATTATATCACTGAAAGTGTGGCCAGGGGAGGAGAAGTGTTCTGCGACCGGGCTTCTGTACAGCTTTTTTGTCATCCAATCAGATCTATGAAGGTTTATCCTTATGTGTAGCTTTTCAGTTTCTCCCACGTACTGAAGGCCACAGATCTTACATGTGATGAGATAAATCACATTCTCTGTTTTGCACGTTTTGTGTGGACCATGTATGTTTAGTTTTTCTTTAGTCACTGTGCTAGTGAATGTCTTGGTCTCTATCATATGTTGACAGGTTTTGCATCTTTTATCGCCACAGGGTCCAGATTGACTAGGTTGGTTTTGACTAGCGATTGTTGTTAGCTTGGCCCTGACTAGGATGTCCTTTAGGTTTTTTGGTCTCCGGTAAGCTACTACAGGTTTGTTCGGAAGTATTAGGTTTAGTATGTCTGACGATTGCACGGTTGGCCAGTGGTTTGCGATGATTTTACCTACTTTGGGATTGTCTGGGTGATAGGTCAGAATAAATGGTATCCTATCAACCTTTTCTTTCTGTCCATATCTGAGTAGGTCATCACGGTTTGTTTGTTTGGCCCTTTGGATTGCCTCTGCAATCAGGTCTTTGTCGTAGCCTCGGTAAATTAAATGTTTAGCCAGCTCTTCAGACCTTTCTATGAATCTTTCATCGTCGGAGCAAATTCTGCGTATCCTCAGTGCCTGGCTATATGGAATGTTCTTAATGCAGTGTTTTGGATGACAGCTGGTTGGGAGAAGATACTGGTGTTTGTCGGTTGGTTTCGAGTAGATGTCTGTGTGTAATTTGTTTTCCACCAGTCTGGTTGTTGTGTCCAGGAAAACATGGTTTGAGTTGGAAATTTCTGCCGTGAATTTTATTGAAGGATGGAAGTTGTTTGCCTTTGAAATGAAGTCATCCAGACTTTCTCTTCCATACTGCCACTTCATTTCTATATCATCGATAAAGCGTACCCACTGGTATGGTGTACGCTCAACCGATGCTAAGAGCTTTCCCTCAAGTTTTCCCATGAAAATGTTAGCATACGAAGGGGCCATTAGTCAATCTGGACCCTGTGGCGATAAAAGATGCAAAACCTGTCAACATATGATAGAGACCAAGACATTCACTAGCACAGTGACTAAAGAAAAACTAAACATACATGGTCCACACAAAACGTGCAAAACAGAGAATGTGATTTATCTCATCACATGTAAGATCTGTGGCCTTCAGTACGTGGGAGAAACTGAAAAGCTACACATAAGGATAAACCTTCATAGATCTGATTGGATGACAAAAAAGCTGTACAGAAGCCCGGTCGCAGAACACTTCTCCTCCCCTGGCCACACTTTCAGTGATATAATACTTATCGCTATTGCCAACAACCACAGCTGGAGTTCCGAAACCAGGAAGGAAAAGGAATCATACTGGATACGCCGCCTTAGAACATTGAAACCAAGCGGTCTAAACCAAGAAGACTAGAAAATGAAAACTATGCACTAGTAGAATTTAACATTTTCTAAATCTTCTTATCCTTCAACTTTTACTATAAGAATAACCGGTATAGAACCAAATATCCGGGATATAATCTGCGTTACATATGTACACAAAGTAAAAATAGATGTCGCTTTGGCTTGTAGACTTTTAGGGAATTATACAACGTTTTCAGTTTCCGCAACTAGTCTATACAAGCTGGTTGTATTTATAGTTTTAGCACATGTGAAGATAGAAATGTAGAGGTTTACAAACGCAACGTTTTTGTGTTTATTTGTTTGTCGTAACTATGTTTTGTATTTGCCTTTGAAAAAGACTCATTAAGAGTCGAAAGCGCTTAGGCTAGTTAGTTACTAGTTTCGTACTGTTCGTCGTCAGTTTATTGCATCTATTTTAATTAATCCCTGACAGACGTGATCCCTTGGTGGATCCAGTACGCTTGAGAGGGTTGTTATTCGCCATATGATTTGTATTCTTTATATATATATATATATATATATATATATATATATATATATATATATATATATATATATATATATATATATATATATATATATATATATAAATATATATATATATATATATATATATATATATATATATATATATATATATATATATATATATATATATATATATAAATATATATATATATATATATATATATATATATATATATATATATATATATATATATATATATATATATATAAATATATATATATATATATATATATATATATATATATATATATATATATATATATATATATATATATATATATATATATATATACACAGACACACACACTTCTGCAATGTGGAATTCTTTTTTTATGATTTTAGAATATTTTATCGTAACTAAGACCTATTACTGACCCACTAGGACCCCTAAAAATCCATGACTCAATTTTAAGTATTTCTTTATGGGGGACATGGGACGATTATCGGCCCCTATGGATACCTGAACCCCTAATACTGGATACAAATTGATAAAAATCGTTATTATTCCGCCACTGAAATTATATAAATATGTCTACATTGTGTAATGGTGCAAAAGTTTGTCTAGTGGCAGCACATTCTGTCGTGGTCAGCATGACACGTAACCATTAACTTTGACGTATGGGCTAGGCTTGCAATAAATTGCTGTGTTCGAGGGATGGGATGTGCTCTGTTTGGATTACATTTAGATGTTTAATTAGGACCTACTACGACGGAAACGGCAAAGTGGATACAATCCAGAGATAATTTTGGGGCCATTTTAAATAAATGCCATAAAATGAAATTTTCCAGACTAGTTATTAATATACGTTGAACTGAGAGAATTATTCATGCTTCGAGTGGCATGTTAGATTTTGGCTGTTAGAGAATCTCTCTCTCTCTCTCTCTCTCTCTCTCTCTCTCTCTCTCTCTCTCTCTCTCTCTCTCTCTCTCTCTCTCTCTCTCTCTCTCTCTCTCTCTCTCAACTAATCAGTTACTGAGGGAAGCCAGAATTTAGCTCCTGAAAATAACAAGTATTTTCTTAAGTTGTCTAAGGAACAGCGACCTGGTGTGGTTTTGTGGTGCTTAACGCCATTTTTCAGCACACGAAAGGCTATACATGGCTGCCAGTATTAATGATGGAGGAAGAAACTGGGAAATACCCGGAAAGAAGCACCGACCCACAAGAAGCTACTGGCAAGGTTTCTCACATATCCAGGGGCCCCGAGTGGCCGATTGTTCTAAAGCGCTGTCCCTTACGGATCACTGCTATCTCACCTCTGTCTGCGTGGGTTCGAGTCTAGGATTCGGCGAATGTGGACATGTGAGAAAGCTTGCCAGTAGCTTCTCGTGGGTCGGTGGTTCTTTCCGGTGATTTTCCGATTTCTTCCTCTACCATTAATACTGGCCAGCCTATCGTATGCTGAAAAATGGCGTTAAGCCCAACGACAACAGCAACAACTTCTCACATATCCACATTCGCCGAATCTCAGACTCGAACCCACGCAGACAGAGGTGAGATGGCAGTGATTCGTAACTGAGAGCCACCTGGGGCCCATAAAGCGATCTGGAAAATCAAGGACACGAGAAACAGATTCGTATGCATAGAAAGAGCGAGTCACGAAAAGGCAAAAAACGCATCGTCTCAATTGCATATAATACGTTCGATGATGTAAGTTTATAATCATTTGTTCAATTTATTCCTTTAAAATTTATACTTCACTTTTCATTGGGTTCACATGTTAATTGTGCATTCATGATGACAATGATTACGATTCATGTATTGTAAGAATATCATACAATATTTCATTGATATTGTGATTTAGTTTGTTATGAGTAATAGAAATCTTACAATATACATTGTATAAATTTCATGCATTAGTCTTGTACGAATTGTGAGAATTAGTTTATCTGTCTTACATGGAATGTATCATGTTTGCTACGAACTGATTTTACTTTGTGTCAATAAATCGCTAATTAGGAAGTAATGTATTTAAGACAAGACGTAAATTCCATTAATACATTTGTGTAATTTAGTTGTGAGTTCTCTAAACTGATAAAGTCAACGCGTGTGAACCGACTACGTTCAGCTCGCAATTTAAAGCAATTAGTGGGGGCGTAATAGATTTTTTAAGGGGTCTAGTTATGTCATAGTTCCCGTCAGGAATACGAGTACGCTCTTAAGAGCATTAGTTTGATGATGTACGCTCTTAGGAGCATTCATTTGATGATAATAGTGTGTGTGTGTGTGTGTGTGTGTGTGTGTGTGTGTGTGTGTGTGTGTGTGTGTGTGTGTGTGTGTGTGTGTGTGTGACAGAGAGAGAGAGAGAGGTTGCGAACTGACCACATTAGCTTAGTTCTATTGAATTACGATAAGACGATATCTGACGTAAAAGGGAATGGGACTATTGTTAGAACACGGGAGAAGAAAACCTGACAAATATTTAGATTGTGCATTATATTTATTTGAAGAGGAAAGAAATAGCTCCGTATCAGTGCTACAGAGTGGGAAGGGGTGCAGACTACAACCAAGTTACAGTTGATCTCCAGAGAGAGAGAGAGAGAGAGAGAGAGAGAGAGAGAGAGAGAGAGAGAGAGAGAGAGAGAGAGAGAGAGAGAGAGAGAGAGAGAGAGAGAGAGAGAGAGAGTAAGAAAATTAATACCTAAATACCTAAATACCGCAACTCTGACCTGTCACTAACAGCGATTTGGAAAGAGAGAGAGAGAGAGAGAGAGAGAGAGAGAGAGAGAGAGAGAGAGAGAGAGAGAGAGAGAGAGAGAGAGAGAGAGAGAGAGAGAGAGAGAGAGAGAGAGAGAGAGAGAAAATTAATACCTAAATACCTAAATACCGCAACTCTGACCTGTCACTAACAGCGATTTGGAAAGACCAGAACCAACCAGGTTATGTTGAGATGCCAGCAATTTGAAATCGATCAGTTACTTGATGCTATGGTGAAATTTATTTTATCGGTATATAAAAGAACGGCACGTTGCATTGTCATGTTCAATCAAACTTTTTGCAACTGATTAAATTGTTATATTTTATACACGGGGCTCATATTACACTATTTTATATCTTTTCTCATATATATATTATTCCGTTAATATGATATTTTATCGTATTAATTATTCCATCCGGGCAATAACACGATGGTCAATCATCTCCTAGATAATGATGACCAACGCACCATAAACAGGTGGGTGATCATGTAGCATCCACACCCCCATCTGGAACTATATGTTTTAATGATTTTAAATGCTTAAATTTAATGCTTTTATTTAATATACCCTTTACAGAACTTTAACATCTTTACCTCTTCTATTTATAAGGTATTTAGATACTTATGAATGATACTTGTTTATATATTTTTGGGGATGTTAAAAATACTCCAACCATAGTGAGGTGAAGCTAAATCTCAACAATAGTGTATATGTTTATTTTAGGCCCTGTAGCTGTACTGTTTCTTAGCAGTGTGTGCGTGCTGTGTGTGTGTGTGTGTGTGTTTGTGTGTGTGTAATGTAGTAGTTATCACAAAACCAACTAGAATCTTTCATCAAACAAATTTACCTGTCTCATCGTAACTCGACTGATTTGTGTATTGACAGGACGTAAGTATCCGGAATAATTGCTCCTTTCAGAAGTACTTTTCAGCACTTGAATTGACATTTGATCAAGTATATTGCTCTCATGAAGTGGGGCCATTTCAGTCAGTTGTTTACACGAAAAGTACATTTGACGGAAATACCTACGTAGGTACAGAAATTCATAGCATGCATGAATGCATAATACACTCGTATCTCTGCACTCGTATCGGTACTACTCTTTTATGTAGCTTTAATATTCAGAATACTTCAGCATTTATTTATAATTAATTGATTTGATGGATGTTTTAGTCTTGATTCTGTGATTTATGTTTTGAACTTTCATTCCTGTTGCCATAAACAGGAAATAAAAAGACAAATGCCTTGTTTAAAAATATGATCAGTATGCATTTTATGATCAGTATGCAGTATGCATTATATGATCAGTATGCATTTTATGATCAGTATGCATTTTATGATCAGTATGCAGTATGCATTTTATGATAAGTATGCATTTTATGATCAGTATGCATTTTATGATCAGTATGCATTATATGATCAGTATGCATTATATGATCAGCATGCATTTTATGATCAGTATGCATTATATGATCAGTATGCATTATATGATCAGCATGCATTATATGATCAGTATGCATTATATGATCAGTATGCAGTATGCATTATATGATCAGCATGCATTATATGATCAGTATGCAGTATGCATTATATGATCAGTATGCATTATATGATCAGCATGCATTATATGATCAGTATGCATTATATGATCAGTATGCATTATATGATCAGTATGCATTATATGATCAGCATGCATTATATGATCAGCATGCATTATATGATCAGTATGCAGTATGCATGATATGATCAGCATGCATTATATGATCAGTATGCAGTATGCATTATATGATCAGTATGCATTATATGATCAGTATGCATTATATGATCAGTATGCATTATATGATCAGCATGCATTATATGATCAGTATGCATTTTATGATCAGTATGCATTTTATGATCAGTATGCATTATATGATCAGTATGCAGTATGCATTATATGATCAGTATGCATTATATGATTAGTATGCATTTTATGATCAGTATGCAGCATGCATTTTATGATCAGTATGCATTATATGATCAGCATGCATTATATGATCAGTATGCATTTTATGATTAGTATGCATTTTATGATCAGTATGCATTTTACAGTCTAGAATCAAGATTATTGCGATGAAATGTGCAAGATTATTACCACTGGGTTTGTGCGCTATTTCAGTCTTGATTGAAGGGAAAATAATAACACGTGACCTCTTCTTTTCTTTTAGCTTCCAAAGCCATTATTACTAATGCTGTCATGACAAATTAACCCAGTTAATAACATAATACAATGATAAACGAATAAAACATTTAGTTTAGGATTTGCATTGTCACTGTATATTCCCTTACTATGGGACTTACTTGAAAAGTGAAAAACGACATACAGCTGTCTGGAACGCAGATGATCTATTGATTATGAGTAATCCGTTTAGTAAATCTTAGACTCAGGCTATTGTAAATTACAGTTTGTCATGAATATAAGTGTAGTCTCTACCCATACCGTTACTTTCACGCAGTCTCTGGAATTAACTCAGTCCAAAACTATTTAGATTCTAATGATTGCTGAAAGAGGTCATAAGTTCGATTTCTGTCCGTTCTGATTCCCCTCATGGATAACGTTCATCTAAACTTCCATATTTGGTTGAAAATAAAATATTTATACTTAAAATTTATTTTCAAATGTTTTGCAAGCTTTTAATATTTAGACATTTATGTTTATAACGTTGGATAGTTAAAGAAAGGATAGACTATAAGATTGGAGGAAGGCGAATGTTTTTATCCACCTGAAACAGAGATATGTGCCTAACGTTCAGAAGATAGACACAATTTCGATTTATAATGTCGTAGCTTTTTGCACAAGAAAGTGTTCAACGGTGCATATTATGCTGTCATATCTCGTCATTTTATTTGCCTCAGGGTGACCGAGCTAGCAATAGATACGTAATTATTTTGTTTTCCCATGCATTTGTTGGATATACTACCATGCAGGCAAAATTAATGCAAAAAAGGGCGTGACTATATTCGTGTTGACTTTTCATGCAGACTTTGGGTTGGATCAGTATTTTTTCCTTGCTCAATCACAGTGATATTTGAAATGGAAACACGAATGGACGCTATGTAACTTCACAGATCTGTGATGACACCATGTTACGTGTCGCGATGTGTAAGAAAACTTAGGAAAAGTATAAGTATGCAAAGTTCGAGGACATTTGATTGAACCATTGCGTTTTCAGTACGGCTAATGGAAATATTCAATGAGGTGAACCCATGGGTTGCGTAACTTGGATAAAAAGTACATAAAATATTATCTGGTAGGATCCACTTTTAGTACATCGTATCTCAGAAAGGAGCACATATGAATCACTGTCTAATGCCCAGACACGTGCCTGAGATGATGTCAGTTCATTGCTCAACAACAGGAGTGAGCTTTATCAGTCAAACTTAAGATGTAGCAAAAACAAAATTATCATCTTACTTTGTGAAAGAATTGTGCCTTTCAAAATGATGGCAAAACTATTAACCCTGCAACTGGATAGACAGACGGACATATGAAATAATAATAATAATAATAATAATAATAATAATAATAATAATAATAATAATAATAATAAGAAGAAGAAGAAGAAGAAGAAGAAGAAGAAGAAGAAGAAGAAGAAGAAGAAGAAGAAGAAGAAGAAGAAGAAGAAGAAGAAGAAGAAGAAGAAGAAGAAGAGAAGAAACCAAGTTGACCAATACGTATTTGGCGTGAGCGACTTGTTGAAAATTCCCACCCACCTCCCACAAATACCACAATAAAGATATTAGGATAGAATTTTTCAGTAAAAATAATAGCATAGAAATTTTCTTTAAATTGTATTAACACTAATTTTTTATTGGATTGGTTTTTCATTAAATTATATTGGGAGTAACTTCCATTAAAATATATGAGATTAACTTTATTTATTAAAACTATTTTCTATTTTGATAAAGATTGCTCCCTTTACAAACAAGTACAAATCTTCTCTCCTGTGCTATACATGTCTATGCTAACTCAGCAAATAACACTGTGGTAAAAATTCGTAACGTTCTGACTTAAATAAGCTACGGTTCAACCGTTTTCCTAACACGAATATAATGCTGATTAAGGCGGATTATAACGTAAAGAACATATTCGATTCCATCAGGATAGACTGGGCCTCTTTCTGGTTTGGGACAAATACACGCGGTGCAGGCATGGTAGTGGCATGGTACACTTTATACCCAAATCTTTACCAAATATGGCCAGGGGTATCTTGCATTGACGATAACTTAAAGTACATGCATTCGTATGGATGAACAAAAGGTAAATTGGACTGATTGACACAAAAGTGAAACAAATATACCCGCTAAAATATTATTAGAAACATTGTAGGGTTTAGCACAAATCAGGCCCTGTGCTAGTTAAGTTATGAGGCCCCTTACTTGGGCATGGACGAGGTAGGTCCGTTAGCCCTATCAAGTAGTTAGACATATACTCAGGAAAGTTAGGACTAGTTAAAATAGCCACAGACTTTTTAAAAATTTATTGATTTTTTTGCCAAGAAGACCCACCCTTCCCGCCAACAAGAGTTCTGTGCTTATACACACCAAAGCACATTTGTAAATCCGGAACTGACTATTATTCTATGAAATTTGTCTTGAAATTTGCTCAGAAGTGGAGTATTTGGATTCAATAAGTGTAATGTATAAAGAAAGGGTCTGTTACTGGTCCAAAACCTGTTCCGTTAGAAAAGTAAGGAAAATTACACTTGTCTATGACTGCATTTTCAATTAGTTATTATGCACAAGGCAAATTTATTTACAATAAGGTGTTGGCCATTTCATTTTCAGGGTGAGGGATGAGGCGCAGTGCCGTCTTAAGGCAGGGCCTTAAACTTCTAGCGGCATCATGCCCATTTTTTTATGAATAGTAGCGCAGGTAGGGGGCCCCAATGCATTGCTTTGCCCAGAGCCTACATTTTTGTTAAGACGGCACTGATGGGACGGTGAGTCTCTTTTGAGCTGAAATATTTTCTTTTCTTTTATCTCAAGATAATTATTTTTTTTGTTCTCCAAATAATATAATGGATATAATATGATGTTATTTTTCTATAAATCAGAGGAAAATATTTGTCCGACTATTGCAGGCAGAAATTAAACAAATAGTGTCAAGCCCTTGTCCCAGAACTTTGAATTATTGGTCCTTAATACAACTGTGGTATAACGTGGTGCGTATCGCGGTATGTTCTGAGTTGTTTTACAGACGTTGTCGTGGTACCAACCTCTAAATCGCACAGACTAAATGTAAATATAATTTTTTTTGTACTTAATGTTCAGCGCGCATGGATGTGAAAAAAATATCCGGTTAATTGTGTATCCTATAGCATCTGTTTCGGTCTTTTCCAGTATAATATCTGATTAGTTTGAACATTGGTTATCCAATTAGTGGGTAAATAGATAAAGGGGTAGAAAAATATCACCCTTGGAAAGTTAGAGCAAATGTATTGAACAAAAAAAGTGTAAATGACAAAAGCCAATTTTTGTTTTGCATAATTGAAAAAATGTATATATTAATTAATGCGGTGTTGTCGCAGTGTAAAATGAAGAGCATTGACTTTATCCTTTTAGTGCTGTATACACAATGGTACACTTAAATCTACATCGGGACATTTGGGTGCAAATGGGTACACTTAAATCTACATCGGGACATTTGGGTGCAAATGGGTACACTTAAATCTACATCGGGACATTTGGGTGCAAATGGGTACACTTAAATCTACATCAGGACATTTGGGTACATTTAGGTATAAATGGGTACATTTAAATCTACATCAGGAAAATCACAGACCGACTCAAATGTTAATATTCTCTTATACGATGTAGTATCAATGCAAAGGGAAATAAAGTAATTTGTCCAATGTATATAACCTTCATACTTTGAATTGAAACACATTACCCTTAACAGTAGGTGTAATAAGTAGAAACATACAAGGTGTTCCATGACCAGTCCAACCACCCTGTAAAGTCGATACGTTATCAGGTGTAAAGACTTTCAAGTCGTTACACAAAATACAAATTAATGAATATTTTTCAATTTTCATTCCTTACCAAAAGCTTAAACATTCAGTAATAAATCGTATAATTTTTCTGATACATTTTGGTTGCACTTCTCTGTAGTTTCAACAAACCATGACTGACAATCGGAAAACTAGTTTTTATACTTCTATTTCTCAATCTCATCACTATTAAACATCGGTGTCAGGTCATGTGGCTGTCACGAAAAGCCCATAACTAATCTTCCGAATATGTGTAACAAACAAAAACATCTCTCTTGTGGACGTATAACATTAGTGACTCATTACTCCTCATTTCTCTAATAAACAGTTGCAAATAAAGATAGTGAACAGAATATATCCGGCATAAAATGCGACGGTTTGACGCTCTTTAAAACATGAATATGCTAGTAAGAGTTATAACATTAGATGAAATTTATAGAGCAATTTTGTCCAAAGTATAACATAAATTTAAAATCAAAGACAATAAAATTCAACATAATGACATAAAATTGCAAATATCTGCGATTAAAGAGCACAAAATAATGTTGTCTGCATGGCGGATCTGAACCGCTGGGTTAGTACATCGCATAGTTGTTGCTTTCCGCAATGTCAAACACGAATTCTTACAGTCAATCGCTCATCGTGAAAGTAAAAATTATTTGTGATGTATTCGTTCATTCATACTGAAAGGATTATGCTAACGATACTTATTCTTGGGGAGGGGCCTAACGAGGACGTGACACATCCTAAGTTTTGACTTTTTCAAACTGTATAGTCAGTAACATTATGAGCTGAAAATGATGTAACTCGCAGTCACATAGGCGTCCGTTGCCAGAGCTTCATCAGGACACGTGTTCTCACTAAAATTATAAAGCGTTATCTGAATCTCATGTTCAGTATAAGACATTCCGGCAAAGCCCCTGTTTAGGATTAAAATGGAACCAGCGAAACCGTACTTGTGATTCCGTGGATAATGTGAATAGTGGTTCCCTCTTCAGCTCTTGTCTAGATATCAAATTTTTATGAAGGACGTAGACTTTGATTTTCTTACTAAATGGAATGTTTAATCAATATCACGTAAATGCAAGCCGTGGAAAAGCATCAACTTGATGAAACAAGAAAACCGACTTTGACAACTAGATTTTGGAGTGTCTGACTGATCTCTGCTGGAAATTCATGTCATCGCTAACAATTCTCCAGTAGGAGTCCCCCATTCAAAGGCGGTTGACAAGTAGAAATAAAGCAAAATATACAGTACTGAACAAAACATAAATTGGGACGAAAAAATTCACGTCTGGAAATGATGTCAATCTACTAACCAGCTTGACAAAAATGAGCGTACATGAGCTAAATCACGTTTTATGTTCTCTTTTGATTGAATGTAGGGGAAATATGATGGTACATTAAATACAGCTAATACATTATATCAAAAGTCAAATGTGTGATGGACAGGAGAGAAAATATAGTTATTAACGTGAACATTTTGGAAAACGACAATGAAAGATGCAGCAAGTATGAGATACATGTTATTTTTTTAAAGCAGGCTAACTTAATTCCTTCTTAAGATGTAAACAACTTGCGAGTTCCTTGGCAACATAAATTTACAAGCCATGTTTAGTACTACATTATTTCTTTGGTAAAGTCGAGATTAGATTGCTCGTACTTTAGGGATGAAGAACCATCGCGCTCTAGCGTGTGAACAGTTCCAGCTTGATGCAGATCACTGGGAACATTTATATAATTTAAGGGAAGAACCAGTTAAAAGCTGTTCTGGTTATTAAATTAGAAACAAATCAAATAGCAGTGCATCAAGCATCACTCGGATTCTGGGCATGACCTATATAAAACTATATTGAATTCTGTACCATTCTACAGACTTTACAAGGTTACACACCTCTAAATTTCCACCAAATGGTATGTGGCAACAATCTGTCGCTACAAATGGTATGTGGCAACAATCTGTCGTTACCAAATGGTATGTGGCAACAATCTGTCGTTAGTGATTAAAATAGTGTGTTTCGACTGCATGTACCAAGGGAAATTACTTCAACCATTAGGGAAAAGGGACCTGCGATTCGTCAATTTACCAAAGGGGCATCGACGAACAGTTAACAACGGAAAGACAAGTCATCAAAGTGATTCAATCAGCCGTCTGCTAGCACCTCCAGCTAGCTGAAACACAAGCCCAGCCATATCTCAAAATGTGAGGTAAAAAGAAATAAACGGTGGTAGGGAAACCATATATATCTGTCGAAATAATTTTTAGCGATAAACAACAATTGACAAAAACTTGATAAATGTTATAAAGACAAACAAGGAATCAGTAAGGGATTGTCTTAGCCCGATTTAGATCAGTTTGGTGGAGCTCATGGAGTTACCCCCCCGCCCCTTGAGCATGGCATTTGGAAATAAACTTTTAAGCAAGTTTTACATGATATTGAACTTTAAATTTTCTTCCATTGCTTTAAAAGATATATTATTATGTATTATAGATATATTATTTAAAATATTAATAACGCACGAGGCCTTTGCAACCGTGGGACCCGATTAGGCCAAATCTGTCCGATCGGCCTTAGGTTATCTATGTAAGAAATTTACTTAAACAAATCTAATATTACTTGCAATTGCTCATTATTTTTTGGATAAATGACTAAATCCTGGTCATGTTTAAGGATTTTGTCTTTCTAAAGGGCGTTTTTAAATTGTTTTAGAATATTAGACCTAGTTTACTTCAGTACGTCGTCATTTTAAAAATATTATGTTTGCTTATTCCTTCAAACGATTGCATGTAATTAATATTACGTGGAGAATGCTTGCTTATTCCTTCAAACGATTGCATGTAATTAATATTACGTGGAGAATGCTTCATTGTCGCCACTTTTGTTTGAAAGCAACTGGAAAGATTAGCAACACCTCAATAAATAAGGAACATTCAATGGTAAATCAGCTCTCAAAAAAGCATTGTTACATCGTTATTTCATTGTTTTTAACTCTCTCTCTCACCTTCTCCCCCTCCCTCTATCCCTCATTCTCTTCACCATCC
Organism: Potamilus streckersoni; assembly: GCA_016746295.1. NCBI lineage: Eukaryota > Metazoa > Mollusca > Bivalvia > Unionida > Unionidae > Potamilus > Potamilus streckersoni. Next base: position 493,636 of record JAEAOA010000845.1, on the reverse strand, counting down.
AAATCTTTCAAGTGGCATAATACTTGAAGAGGTGTGGTGTGAATGTCGCATATGCATTAGCCATCTCCATAAGATATAACAAACATCCATAGATCAAAAGAAAAGTATCATGTCCATGTAACAATCGTGCTTAAAGGAATTAATTAATCTGAATGACTCGTTCAGCTAATTAAAGTCCATTTCAAGGCGGTATAATAGATATCTCCTTCAAGCTTTCTGAGATACATCAGCAAATTAAAATGACACAACTTGAAATCGTAACAACACCAACATTTGGTTATTTTCAGCAGAAAAAAAGGAAGACGAACATCAGAAGCATCAATTTTAGCAGACAAAGTTACAAGTCGAAGATATTTTCAAGTAATTTTTGTAAGTTTCTTCTTTATGAGTTTATGCAAGGCATTGTGGGTAAGTTTTTTGCAAGGCATTGTGGGTATGTCTTTTGCAAGGCATTGTGGCTAAGTTTCTGCAAGGGATTGTGGGTAAAAATAGGATGCTATGCTGATATTAATTTACCCTGCATAGCAATGAAAATTTTCACAACACAGAAATTTGTTGACAGTTTTACTGTACATGATATAATTGATGACGACGCCTCACATCTACAAAACTGCAATGGATTATTAGGCCCTTTACTTACACAGTGCATTTAGGTTTGATTTTTATTTTTTTGGTGGGGGGGGAAAGAGGTCTCTTTGATGCAGTTATATTATGAAACCAATTAAATCCTTTAATAAAAAAAAATCTACCTACAATGAATACCTAAACAAATAATCCAACATACGTGTGCATTGACTCGGTTTGTTGAACAAAGTCAGCTGTACTTAACCGCAAAAAAATTGGCTGTTGATAGAATTTTCCTGGCACATCTTTTGGTGATTAAAGGACTAATACATGCATGTATGAGTGTACTTACGTTTAGGATGGAACAGCATATCAACGCAGTACTGATTACATTGTGCCCAGTTAAAAATCTACATATAAAAGTTATAAATATATAAGGAGTAAACAATTCCTAAATCTTATGGTAGGTAAAACATTCCAATAAAAATAGCAAGTATTTTTTTATAAGAGAAGAGACACGATATAAAGTAAAGATGTTACAATTCTTAAACAGTGTACAAATTAAACGAGAATGTTGACTTCTTTCTCACAGGATGGAAGTTCGTGCAGTCGACAAGTGTTCGGCCGCAAGTAAACATACATACATACATACATACATACATACATACATACATACATACATACATACATACATACATACATACATACATACATACATACATACATACATACTGATATCTCTATCGTTTCGCATGGCTAAACCTAATTAGATGCAGTCGTGGTATAATCGTGACTGTAGAACTTAGCTCCTCTATTACGAGGAAATAAGGTCACTAGGTCACTCAGTCTGTCAGTCATATGTGCAGATCTGTACACTAGTCTGTCAGTCATAAGTTTATATCAGCACACAATTATGCTAGTCATACGTGTTATCGATACATTCTTTACCTATTATATTTGCAAGCATGTTCAGAAAACGTTAAGCATTAATTTAGGCGTTTTCTTCTGTGAGCCAGTGTTACGCGTTCCATATTCTGGAATCTGAGATATGCGATGAAACATATCGGTAAATTCCACCTTGGGGTTTGTTGAGTCACTATTTAATGGAGAACAAAACATGATTCACGGTAGGTAATCTTCAGAACCGAAAAAATGAAGCATGTTTGCCTTTCAGCAATTGGCCCAAAGTCTATCGCTCCCCTTCTTTATTTGTAGCCTTCAAAATCCTCCTAAACACAACACTGTAAGATTTTGATCCCACTCTGAAGAGAGTGATAAATAAATAACTGAGTTTAAGACATGTTTTCAGTGAAAGATAATTTACAAATATGTTTTCTTTTCGTTCTAACCTAACTTGGACATGAAGGTGTTATGGGAATATATGGGGGTTTCAGTGTCACCCCCAAATTTGAGTGGTCATCAATTGTTATGTAAATGTATGTAAAATGATCATATTTGAAGAGCTTGGTTTCTTTTACAAATAATCTCATAAAACCAGTTTGAAGAACTGAATAAAATTCTTATTTGTAACAGTTCTATGCCACATGTACAAATCAACGAAGAGTTATTTTTATTATTTTAATTGAGCCTAACCTGAAATTAAAAACACCTACAATACAGATCAATCTATTAAAACTGATTCGAGGTTCTAATTTTAAAGTTTTTCTCTCATCCAAATTTAAATTCCTTTATGTATTTTATCTTGACAAAATGAATATGATAATTTGTTTCAATTTATTTTGACTGTTTTTTGTAGGACTTTAAATTACTGACTTCAGTTAATTATATCAATTCGTTGTTATGCAAAGTCAGGTATAGTTAATCAATCACGAAACAATATTTTGTAGAGTAGTATACAAGTATAACAATGTAAAAACATTCTGAACTTGTACATCATTCATTTCTAATTCTACATTACGGAAAATGTATGTCTGCTGAATTCTTTGTACATCACCTTCAACATGTATGCTATCAATTGACATGTATATCAATATGCAAGTATGTGTATTTGCATGTATGTACGCATGCGTGTGTGAGTAACCCAACAATTTTTATTTATTTATTGTATAATACCATACCTATCATGAACTATAACCATTATGATATGCATTTATAAACAAACTTTATGAAAAAAAATTTTAAAAATATTTTGTAGAGTTAACTGACAGTATCAGTACAAATAGAACATAATTTATAATAATACCAAAGGGGAACTTACCAGTTGTACATATAGAGAAATGAAAATAGATGGGGGGGGACAATAATTATCAAAACATCAGAACCGTTCCTGAGGAAAATGAAAAAGAGAACACGGGAGCATACTAAGCAGGGGACCAGACTACGAGAACTTCACATAGTGGACATACCCCAACAGACTGAAGATAAACAGTAACAAGAGTACAGACGACAAATGGATTAGAAACAAAGTTAACAGCCATCAAAGTGTATGCAATATCAGCAACAACGAATTAAACAAACACAAGCTCTAAAAGAAACAGACCAACAATAAATGATACAAACACCAACAGACAACCAACAACAACCATTGATAAAGGATATGGACCCAAAATAAAATCCAACAGCAATCCCAGTCTACACAACAACAACAACAACAACAACAACAACAACAACAACAACAACAACAACAACAACAACAAAGTGCATAACAGACACAAAACCCAAAACAAGTAGGAGAGAAAAAAATAGTAAATACACAGATGAAAAAAGGAGAAAGAGCAAAAAGCGTGGAAAGCCTTGAATAAAAAACCTGGGGAAAATATATTAAAATCAACATCGGAAGAAACGAAAAACCTACAAAGAAAATGTACAAACTGTCACGTGATGAAGATGTAGAGGATACATATTATGGCTTTACTGAAACAGAGGATGAGGAATATCAAAGATACCTAATAGACACTAACGAGTTACTGTATATATAATAAATAAAATAAAAAACAACACACACACACACACACACACACACATATATATATATATATATATATATATATATATATATATATATATATATATATATATATATATATATATATATATAATGAAAACTCTTAAAAATATAGCAAACACCCTTTAATTAAAGAAAAAAAACCGTAAAGAATAACAAACACTACTATATTAAGCCTTAAAAATAAAGTTAGGGAGGTGGGGCTTCCATGAATGGCCTGAGAAGATCAGAGGAAAAGCAATCCCCTTCCAAAAAAAAGAAACAATAATGCCACAATGTTGACAATTATGCACAAAAATCATGATCGATTAGATGAATTGGTCAAGTTTATTCTCGTTTTTTATACTGACCATTTCCTTCGAATCAATATACTGCTAATAAGGAAGATGAGATTTTAACACTTCTGAATATTTTCGGCTTCACATGTAATTTGAGAAGAGAAAAATTAACAACTTCCTTAAAATGTTCCGTCTTGCCAGCGCTTCGATTATAAAGAGTAATTGTGAGTCTATGCTATTATCATTCGTTCTAATTGATGTATGGGCTAAGAAACGTAATAATAGCTGATGTAGTCAATAAAAAACAATAACTTTTAAGTAAGGTGTGGTTTGTATGTTGAACGCCTTTTTTCAGCACAAGATAGACTATACAGGGAGGCCAGTATATTTGGTGAAGGAAGAACCGGTTAAGCCACCAACCAACGGTAACCCAAAAACATGCTTTCTCACATCCCAATATTTTTTTAGACGAGACTTTAAGCCGTGCGGGAAGAGGTGAGATGCGAGTAATCTCTAAAGGCATGCGCCTTAGACCACTTAGACATCCGGGGTTCCAATCGTTTTAAGACGAATAAAAAACAACAATTCCATCCAAAACGATTTTTCAGCTAGACCCGTTGCTTTTTGTTTACATCGTATACTGAACGCCCTGTGGTGCCGCGATTGGGGTTGTAAGTAGAGAAAATGCCCTCGGTCGTCAGGTGAAGGGAAGCGCATTTGTTGAGATTTTCTAGCAGGTGAAATTTTCCAGTATTTCAGCTTCACGTTAGTTCGGTATCATCCTCACTGCCTATGAGAGTAACAAAAGCTGAGTAGCTCACGCTATTAACTATATGTCTGTAATTATAACATGAACTAAATCATCTGCTTGGACGCAGCGTGTGACTAAGGCCAGACATGGTATTTGATATCGGATTGCAGTTTCATGATATTTGCTCCAAAAGGCAGATTCGATTATAGCATGAACTAAATCATCTACTTGGACTTGAAGCGTGTGACTAAGGCCAGACATGGTATTTTGATACCCGATTGCCATTTCATGATTTTTTGCTCTAACACGCAGATTCGAATTTAATCTGCCGATGAACATGCTGCTCAACAAAGTACTCAGCTACTGATTAGTTACCGTGTACACGCTTAACACAGGACAAGTCAATTACCGAACGATGTCTGAATTTAACGATGCTCTAGGCGGTGATGTGATTACTACAACAGGCAGTGAGGACGTTCTTCCTCAGAAGCAGCTGGAAGGTAATCATGCCAGTGTTTGACGATGTCAAGATTGACTGAACACGAACAAGATCTTTTCGATGTCCAGAATCAAAATGTGTAATGCGATTTACCTCCCAAAATCTTATCATGGCGTGCCTGAGCACATTAGACGCAACACGTGTTATTTCGTATTGATTTCTGAGCGAAAACGTCTAATACGAATCAGCTCTAAATATACATACTTTCTAGTATTTCATCGTGACGCTGAAGAAATTTTGGAGACCTTCCAGAATGGATTTGGCTGATTTTACTCTCCAGTTTCATGTTGCGTTTTTTTATATAATTTTATTTTTTTTTATTTTAAACAGCTGGAGTATACTATGACGTTATTAAAATCACATCATCTCAGGACAAATAAGCGCTGATGTCGATATTTATTGAGCAGCGACAACTCAGAAACGTATAATTGACACAGCTATTGAGAGCAAGAGTTTCAACGTGATGTTAATGTTCCAACATTTTAGTTCACTAATATTAACAACTAAATGCACGAAATAAAAAGATAGTGTCAGCACATGGTAGAAGACAGGACACGGCCATTCATTCAATAAAACTAGAATAATTAAAACATCGTCATCTTCTTAACAATACTGTGACAACATTAGCAAAATGTAACAATATTAACATAGTTGATGGACGAAATTGATGATAAAAAATTGACAAGTGTTTTTAAAAGTTTGGATGACCATGAAGTTGTCTTGTGAGATATAGATAGCGATAGGGACCCAAACGGGACAGTTGTACCAAGAAGAAGATGGAGCGTATAATGAACCGGAAAACGAAGAGGAAGCAACTGTTGATGAGGAACAAGACAAAGGAGGTTTTGGAGGCAGAGAAGAAACATTACATGGGGAAAATGTGATAAATCTCAAGCGTTTTGTGGATCATGATCTTTAATAGATGCGTGAAATATTAGGCCAAAAAGATTTTTTAAAAAATAAACCAAATGACGATTATTTGGTAAACTCGTATTATGATTTATTACAAAAAAAATAAACTAAATTCTCCCAAACATGTAATTCAGAGATAAAAAGAGTTTTAAGATGAAAGAAAAAATGCGCAGAGGTATTAATAATTCATTAACAATATGAATAAAAGAACCAGGTATAGCTGATTTTGGAAGAACATATGAATCCTGAAAGATGAATAAAGAACTACAAAAACTAAGTCAAACTATAGCTACCAGTGGCCTGATGGAAATACTGGGGCTGATATCGATAATGAAAGAGTTGTCTATTCTTGATCATTTGACAGTGTCAGGTACCCTGTCTGCAGCTGATCACCAAATGTTTTACAGCAGTCTGGTACTGTAACTCTGTTGTTTTGTATTTTTTTGTAAAATCGTATGACACAAAGTCGACTTACTGTCAGATGTTCAAATGCAATAAAACTAGATGAACAAGTCCGGATATTAAATTTCATTGATATCATCTGAGATCTGAAACTGTTGACAATGTGGCTGAGCGAAACAATACATTCAGGTATGGATCAGACGATGATACAGTTTTCACAATAACATTCATGTGGCATATGTATGCAGCATATAGCCAAATAAATTTATAGACAAATAACAGCAAATAGGTACACAGAGTGATATTATAAAAATTGAGCCAAATTAATATATTCTAAAGACAAGAATTACTGTAGCTTATGTGGATTTTAATGTTGTAAATAGAATGGGGGCAATTTTTCGCACTCAAGTAGTAATATTTGGTTGATCCAAATAGAGTAACCGATGGAGATTTTCTTGCTAACTTTAGTGAAATTACACGTTTGCTAATCGACTTCTCTACCTCTCCAGAGTCATACGATTCTCGTGGTTTTTCTACTGACAGCTTTTCTTCAAGCGTCCCAACTGTGCCCTAAAAGCAATAACACAATAACCAATGATTTATTATTCATTAAAACTTCACACGAAGTATCAATGAAATAACAATGTCAATAATTAATCAGTCACGACAAAATGTAGACTTTAACAACGAGCCAGTTACATTCTACTTTCACATAAGAAAGCTTCCACCGTTGTTGCAGACAGAGACCAGACTCATAAAACATTAGAATATAATAGTGAGATCACGAAAGATTCAACAACAAAAATTAATTGGAGATTTTTTTTTCTTGGCAACACTTCTCTAAAATAACAGACAGAAATAGCTACTAAAGTAAGTCCAATTGCATTTGAATAAAAGCAGTTGATGTTGAAGTAGCTAATGCCGTTGGAAAAGCAGTCGGTGACAAGTCGCAGAAAAAAATTGAGGCAGTTGGGAACAACGATAGCAGCGAGTCTTATTACGACAGAGATTATATAAGCAATCAAAGAACTTGTTCCGCCAATCGTTGCAAGTAAAGCAATGACAACTACAGCAAAACTAAAGTTTTCTAAGCATGCTCAATAAGTACTTCAAAATTTGTCCACACAAGAAATCGATCCCCGTAGAGCGTTTGCTAACATGCAGTTTGGCACAGGACTGAAACATTAGATTTTTTTTGCGTAACCCTGACGATAAAACTATGCGGTCATAGAACACTCCAGATTATTTAAAGATATTTCATGAAAAAAAAATATCGATGAGTCTACGACGGAATACAAGTACGCACAATGATTCAAAATGGGTTAAAAATCATTGAGAGTATCAATGAAGATATTTTTTTTTACTGATGCACAAGGACTTGAAGACGTGCGAGGATATGTGGACAGAACTAATCTCACGCAATCTGTTTATGATGATAACAAGATCAATATTGTGAAAACAAAAATGGGTGGGAATCCATTTAAAACGGCTAAGAACTAGCTAAACAAAGGAACAGCTGATGATATTTCAATGATCCAGGTGTTGCCAGCGCGAAAAAAAGGTCATAGTGTTCAGTGATGACTGTAGATGCAGTACAGTTATAAATATGTAATGGTCTAAAGATACGATTATATGGTGTACAGTGTATAAAACATTTCCAACAGGCGCAGAAATGACAACACGTGTGCTTTGCAAACGCCAGTGATCCTGCTGATGAAATTCAAACTGTTTTTAATGTCAGGCGTATGCAACGTAAGACCACAACATTAGTACAAAATAGAAATATCCGTTTGGGTATACAAAGTAAGATTTTCCGTTTGGTAACAAAGTTGGAGGATTTTCTATAAGAAGAGAATTACAGGAAACCGAAATGTATTTACATGTTTCTGCAATTGAGTTCAATATCTGGATTTTGTTATGACATTCGAACATGTTTCGAGGAGTAAACCACAATGGAGCCAGAACGTAATGATTCACCCCAAAATATGCACCACTACCTAGGTGTTGCTGAAGAAAGATATGTTATGATTGTTTTTTTCTGTTGATGCCAAAGATCATACCATCACTGCAGCACACAGTGGCGCTTGAAATTCTTCTTGGTCATTTTAGCAAAAGACTATATTTGGAAGAGTTCCAAATTTATTCCAGAAGATATACCCTTGCAAATATAAAACTTACTTGGTGAATAAGAGTTACGTCTGAAGAAGGCAGAATATAGTTTACTAATTTCAACGAGTTAAGCGCATAACAGAACCAACAGAAAACGGTATGGTATTTGACAATATAAATCTATGTAGAATTTATTTCAGGGTCAATAGCAAACAGTCCCCTCAAAAAGAAATTAACTGTAAATTTATTTCAGGGTCAATAGTAAATAGTCCCCTCAAAAAGAAATTAACTGTAAATTCGTTGATTAAAACATTTTTTTCCTAGAGCATACACAGTGTTGGCTAGAATGCAAAAGTAGCAGAACACAGAAACAGGCACACAAGAGTCACTAAATGAATGGACCCAATCTAACGCTAGGATGTTTCCAAACATGATGTTAGGCTAGAGGGTTCAGTAGCTAATACGGATTGCTGCTGATCCTAATGTGCTGCCATGAGCAGCTTTTACCGGAAACTATCACATGAATGTTGTAGTAACGTCAGACGCTTTTTCGACTCTTTCAGGTAAAATGACAGTGATCGTATTGTTTAGTGCATCATAATTAATAATAATGCCATTTCTTCTATCTCATTTAATCTTAGCTGAGTCAAAACAACGTGCAAAAGTCCGTGCGGCACATAAATACGCAACATGCACTTTTGTACTTAGTGCATCGCGAGTATCCAAACAGCCAAACAGCCAAATAAGGTCCACACAAGATTATGTTGACAAGCAAACAAGCGACGTCTGCTTTCATAGCTGCTGATACAGGATTAATAATAATAATGTCACAATCCCAAGTTGCCACGCATTGTGGCAATAAGATCAAAGATCACTTCCGTGCTACCTGTCATTGAATCCTCATGACTAGCTCAATCTCTTGTGTGCGAACAAAGCAACTTCAGGTATGGTCATAGACAGGCATGTCTCTGATGACATCTAGCTGTGGATAAGAAAACTGTTTCCAGGATCTCTGCAGGTCGGATCTTAAAAACCGTAAGAAAAGTAGCTGCTTCTAATCGTAAACCAATCTCGGTTTATGTAGCCATAGTTGCATAACAATATCATATCAGCAGCTTGGACTGTCTTTGACTGAAAACAAAAAAAACATATGCTAAAAAACAGATACAAATACAAGCATCTATGCTAAGTGAAGGCTGAAAAGTGATAGTAACAACATAACAGCATGACAGGACAGTTAATCTCAAAACTGCAGGTAAAGGAATATCGTTAAAGATGTCCAGAACTTGGATAAAAAAAGCAAGGTCGGTTTGTTGATCCACTCATAACCGGTATTGCTAAAACAATACTGACAGGCTTAATCGGAAAGCCCATTTCAAGGGCTGTAAAAAAAAAAGCCAGGATGGTTAAGGCTATTACTTCCAGGATTAATGCCAACCAAGGGCAGGTCTATGCGAGGACGAGACCCTTTTTATCTGGAACAATACTCCGAAGGGTAATTTTGATCTTCAGGCAGTGATATCAAGCATAGTGATTTAGATGTTTGTTTGTTTTTTTTTAAACCAAGGATCAGCTATCAAACAAAATGAACAATGATGAGTGTAGCACGAAAACGTTTCTAATAGGTCAGGTACGCAGTGGGTTTGTTTGTATCATAACTAAGAATCACGGGATGCAGACTACTTCGACTCGGTCGGAGCGATACTGTAAAAGGTATACTAAACAGTTCTGTATTGTTTACAGCTCTTCAGACTCGAGACACTGCTGCAGATTGCACTGCGTATTTTATATCAGATCACGATTACTCGGACGCATTCCTTAACTCAAGTGTAAACATTACCCTATACTGCATTGAAAGAAAAACTTGTTCGAGGAGAATTTTGTGTCCAGATAAAACTTCAGATTGATTTTAATCTAATAGATTAGGATCCCCAACATAAGTGTTACGAAATTTTGTACCACCAAAATACTTTGGAGATAAAATCCTTTGTTTTTACATTAGGCAATGCCCGAGGCGTTGTAAGGGTTAATATACATCAGGTTTTGAGAACATTGATAAGCCGACAGTAATTCAAAGAATGAGAGCAAAACAAATCAGATAAAGTAAACTAGAAGACTAACAACAAATGAGATGATCCTTAAATTCAGCAGTGTTGTGAGAATAAACCCTTTCATGGAGACTTCGGTGAACTTCGTAATTTGCTCGGAATTTTGATCAGGTGGCGGGTGGTCAACTGCTCGCAATATCCAATCGATAGCTGGTAGGCAAATAGTCTGGTCCCCTGCTTAGTATGCTCCCTAGTATAGTATAGCGGAGTTAATCTCAGGGAGCATACTAAGCAGGGAACCAGACAAGTATGGAAACGGTGTCCATGTTAAAAATTTAATCCCTGTTTTTACCATAACACCGTATTTCATAAATTGAGCTTCGTTTACCAATAAAAGGAATTTTTCGTATTAATCCAAAGTATAAGAAACCTGGAATATTTTTCGACGGTAGAGCTGCAGAAGTCCCAGGCATTTAACGAGCAGATAGCGGACATTTCTTAATTTATTTTAATCTTATACGTCTAAACAACAATGTGTGTCATTTTGTTATGTACAGATGCCTACCAGCGTTTGATTGGCTGGAGTATAAAGTTACTCGGGAGGTTTTTCGGATAATTACGGAGCAACTCGGTTAAATCCGGTATGAAATGGGCTATTCAGAGAGAGAGAGAGAGAGAGAGAGAGAGAGAGAGAGAGAGAGAGAGAGAGAGAGAGAGAGAGAGAGAGAGAGAGAGAGAGAGAGAATGGGGTGTGTGGAAATGGATTCTAAAGAAAAGTCACTTCGAATAATCCATAAATCGAATTGACCTTTGAAAGAACCAGGAAATAGGAATATGAGAGCTTCGAAAGGTACCTGTTGTTGTTGTTGTTGTTATTGTTTAACGCCATTTTTCAGCACACGATAGGCTATACATGGCGGCCAGTATTAATGGTGGAGGAAGAAATCGGGAAATCACCGGAAAGAACCACCGACCCACGAGAAGCTACTGGCAAGCTTTCTCACATATCCACATTCGCTGAATCTTAAACTCGAACCCACGCAGACAGAGGTGAGATGGCAGTGATCCGTAACGGAGAGCGCTTAAGTTTAGACCACTCGGCCACTCGAGGCCCACGGTGAAAGGTAAGATAATATCCTGGCCAAATTTGTATAGTTAACCGAGTTAAGTAGATTGTGTTGCATACAGTTACACATAATTATCTTTGCATTGAATTATGGCGTGTATTCGTATTTAGTTGAAATAAATATGCGTAGATTTATAGTTTTACGAACCTAGACTCTGACCATTTTAGGTATGTCTTCATTAATTGCTTTGGTGCAAGCAGTATGATTAATTACTTCGTTTTGTCGTTGATTGCTGCGGCAAAACATTTAGATTGTATTACCAGTGGCGTAAAACTATACTCATGTGATAAAAGTCATGTAATAAAATTTGTAGTTGTATATATTGTACCTTGTAAGGTTGGTCGCTCATTCATCTGCTGGAAAATATCTGAGAGAAGTAGGTCGATTACATAAAGGTAGGGCAGGGTTGCAAGAAATCATACCTCTTGTCTTATTACTACAGGAAGTTCTTGGGATACCAGAAGAACAGCGCCCCAGAAACAGAAAGAGGGCGATATGATAGAAATGGGAAGGACGGATAGAAGTGGGAAGAAAGGAACTAGGAAGTAGATGAGTACATAAACGACTCAAGAACGATTGACACTATAAAAAATAAATATTAGACTTTCGTATGATGAACTAAATTGTTAAATTGAGTTTTATCAGTCTGGTAATACCCTTGTAGACGAGTTAGACGCACTTGCCAGAAAAACGTTCATCGTCTTAGAGTAGTAGCAAATGGAGTTGTTGATGACCACGCAGTTGGTCTTCTTGACTTTAGAGTATGCAAAAGCCAATGATAGATACAAGTATATCCTTAATGTTATTGATGGGTACAGCATGAGACGTTATTCTCAAGGATAAAACTAATTCCTATCAAAGACGCTTTTGGGTCAATCGATGTTACGTCTAGCAAGCGTTCGGTGGATAATGGAAGAGAATTCTACCCTCGAGAACTGGTTAGAGAATCACGGGGTACACAAATACTTGACGCACACTATTTCTACTTGTAATGACGCTAAGCATAGCAGTATTAAATCGACACCAACACGTGCCATAGACCAAACCATAGCAGACTCACTTCATTACAGAGACAATTATAGCGTTGGCGATTATGTAAGAATGTCCGAGGTGAAGCGCGTATTCGAAAAAGAATACGCATATAACTGGACAAAACACGTATTTATCATCAACGTGATCTGTAAATCCGTTCCAAAAACTTTAAACATAAAAGATATATGAAAAGAACCAGTCATTTGCTCAAGTTACGATAAAAGAGCGACAAAAACATCGCATGGTGTTTTGAGGATGAATGAGTCATAAGAACAAGTTGCAAAAGTCTTTGTCAAAAACATAGTTGGTATTGTAATGATTTTAATTCATGGGTTCCTATTACAAGTATTTAGACTTATCCTCGCGGTATATTTTCCATACTCAAATAACACATGTTTTGACGTGATTGGTTTACACCACGTGGCTTTATCCTGCAGTCTCATCATTCGAAGGATTTGTATTGATTAGAAAGTCAGACTCGATAAACTTTTTTTTTCTGCCAGGAATATTCCATCCTTAGAATATCTTAAACAGCTCGTCAAATCTGATTCACTGCTCATTTGTCAGATTAAACATCGCAAGCTTGTTCGCATAGGATACTTGCGAGTTTATCGCTGGGAGGGCTTGTAATGCGGATTTGACGCTTATTACCTTTCTCTACGACAATTCAGTTTTGTTCTTGTTCTTCATACTCCTCCTCAATAGGCACACCATCATCGTCGAACATAATTTTGCAAGCTGTTATACAAAACCAACTTTTATGTAATCCGACAGTATAAAATTATAACATACGAGCCTGTGTACATCTACAGATGCCACGCACAAAATTATGATGAGATCAAAGACGGAACTGTGTATGCACATCTGTTGTTTCTTACCAGCAATATCTCAGTCACGGTTAGAATCAGCGGTGCTGGAAAAAATGAAAATATTCTTCACAGTAAAACAGTATAGACAGCTGGACAAAGTTGGAATTTAAAAGATTACTCAGACGAAATGCTGAAAAGCCGGAAGCTGATTGAACGAGTACACCTGCATCAAAACAGAGCTCCAATGAGTCAAGAATAATGACAGAGTAATCAATGATAATTATCAGCGAAATGACAACATGACTAACAAAATATGTAGTAATAAAACTGGCCGTTAGACAAATAAAGATTAATATTTATTATAATTACAAATTGTTATACTAAGCGTGAAGAAGCCATTGATGGATGCGACAGGAGTTATCAAGCTCGGTTTTACGATGCAATAATGTTAGATCAACTAGCAGCACTTTCTGAACAGACTATCAGGCAGATCGGTAATGCTCATATGAGAACGTAAGGGAATCAAGTACAGTGCTCATATGAGAATGCAAGGGAATCAAGTACAGAATCGAGATCACTGTGCGTTTTTACTAATCTGGATAGAGTAGAAACAACACCTACTTTTACCGGTAAAGCATAGAAAGTCATAAAAAAATAGTTATAATACAGTCAAAAACATGTTCTGTGAACACGAACCGATCATTGAAAATTATACTGAGGATCTGGAGGGTGGGTGGTATTAGTGACGCTGTTATCAACGTATATGTTTAATCCGTAATCAGCAATTCGACTCAGGAGTTTTAATGTAAGGATTAAAAGCTGTATAAACATCGAAAACCCTGAAAAGCGTTTTATGTAAGCACTGTTATCCACGCTGTATCCTGCTAAAACAAAAATCCTAATTGTGTCAGTATCTATTTACAGTATTCGGATACGTTAAATGTTTTCATCGGAATAGAATTTCCAGTGCAACTAAGTCAACAAAAGCTTTTTGAAAAGCTGAATTACATGTCAGTGAAAATTTTGTTTTGGAGTTGATATCCAAATATGCATTTAATCATTTCGCTGAGTTGCTCTACGTGGAATGGAAATTACTGCTAGATTTAAACCTTTTCCAGGTTGATCAATACATCAAAAATCAATATTAATGCAAATGCTGTTTATATGGATACACATTTCATAAGCGTCTAGAACATCATGAACTTGATATGTGCAAGAGGTGTTCCCGTTTCTACCCCAAAACAAAAGAACGTGAGTTGAAATTTACAAACATTTAACTGGATTGCGCGTGTGGTAGCAATTATTTTACGAGACCGAGTCACTGCTGCTGCCAACAAAACAGCCGGGTCTGATAACGATCCAAGCGAGTCCTAAACAATACAGTAGCAAGAACACGTCCCATGTCGATTTGTTTACAAGATAATACAAGCAAAGCTTATGGACTCGATGGAGTTGTATCTAGGTCAGAATGCTAAAGCAGTCGATCGACATGCAGCTGATAGAGGTTGCAGATATCCGTCGCGTTCACTGACCAAGCAACATAACATCAACTGTGGAAGCTTTGTCAGGTGTAACATCTGTAGATAGGTTCTTGTTACTGACAAAGTCAAAGATTATGATCACTTACCTGGAGAATACAGAGGTACATCACATAATGTTTGAAATCTAAAACTGCGAAGACCTGAGTTTATTCCACCTGTTTAGTATATCCTATGAGTCACGTCTGATTGTCAAGTACTTTGAACAGTACACGCAGGGAATCATTTGCATTCCAAACATACGTGTATTTTTACTAGTTTATTTCAGGTTTATTAGCAGCATGCAGTTCATGAATACTAGTCTAGAAGAACCAGCAAAGAACACGAAAAAAATTGTTATAGCGCACACGGTACAAATTGTATGGAAAAATGGGAACCAGCCTGGAAATGGGTGAACATAAAATACAGTATATATGGGTTTGGGTGGCCAGGATTGGTTAATAATGAAAATTATTTGACAGGAAAAACAATCTTTTGTGAGCTTGTTCCACCAGTAACTGAAATTAAACAGAGACATTGTTTTATTGATGGAATATGAGTTCTTTGAGAGTCTTGAGCATGGAACACTTATTACTGAAATTAGCACCTGAATCTTTGGTGCGGAGTTGAAAGCACATGTTTCAAACACACGTAGGTCCAGAAAATGTCGCAGCTCACATCTTTTTTTGTACACAGAAGCTGACATCCAGGTTTCATCTATACTGATAAATACATGTTTGTTCATTAGCACTCAGAAATGTAAAGTTTAGAATTTTTAATATGGTGTTTGCATAAGTTCGCTATGGAAACTGAAATAGTACTGTGTGTCCTATAGACAGCTACAGCAGTACAGTGACTCCACATATTCAAGTGCCATTAACTTTACTATAAATGCAATCATTAGGTTATATTTGTGCATAACAAGCAAAATCAATACCTTATGGAAACCACAGAGTGATTGTCAGTGGTATATTAAACACGTGTTCACATATATCATCTGTTGCCAAGAAGGGGGTACAATGTTGTAGAGTGTGTAGATTTAACCATGTAAGATGGAGTGCGTTGCATATTGGTTTATATCTATGTAATCACATATATTAAGGTTTTACAGTTTATGTTTTATATAGTAATTATAGTGAGCAATATGATATTTCTTTGTTGTATTTTGAAACATAATGTTTCAGAAATTATCACTTAGGTCTCTTCCACCATGCTTAATAGTGATGATCTCTCATGACTTTGTATCCCACTAATTTCTGTCCGTGAATGTTTTGAAACTTCATATTTTGCATTTTAATGGTCTTATGCCTACCTTACCTTAGTTTTAAATTTTGTGTGCTTTTTAAGGGGAATTTTAGGTAATTTCTGTAACTGTAAAAAATTAGAGACATTGTTTTCTTGATGGAATGTCTGTCATTGAACAGTCTTGAGCATGAACACACTCAGTACTGAAATTAGCACATGACTTTCTGGTGTGGAACTGAAAGCATGTTTCAAACACATGCTGGTCCAGAAAATGCCTCTGCTCACATTCTTTTCTCTACACAGAAGCTGACATCCAGGTTTCATCTAATACTGATAAATATAGGTTTGCTCATGAGCACTCGGAAATTTAAAGTTATTGAATTTTAATATCATGATTTTAGCATAGGTTTACTATGGAAACTAAATTATTACCGTAAGTCCTATATACTCTCGCAGAGTTTGAAGAGTTTGGAGGCAGTGTTGATTGTGTTACTCGCAAAGAATTCAACCAGTACGACTACATGACAGACTGGATATGTTCTCAGAAACAATATCACCCCATCTTCGCTAGTCAAGGTTCCGATAACCCTATCTACACCTTGGTCGATGGAACAGATTTATTGGTGCTTTTACAATCAACATCTATTGGATTTCATGTGTTACCTTCCTTAATATATAATACTAACTAGCCAATAGCGTGGTACATTGCACATCCGCCGAAAAAGGTGGTTGCAATTCACCTCGAACGGATATTTTGTAAATTTAACATCGAAAGTACGACTTAGTACTAGAGGGAAGCCATTAAAGGTCTATTTGAGTGAAACCTATTTGTGCAAATACGGATCGACACTGGAAAATTGCTTATTTATAAGTCTATTCAAGTTGTGTGCTTCCCTTATCCCGATCATTTAGGAACATTGTTCAAATCTGAACAATTTAATTTTTATTTGATGCGGTAGTTTGCCGAAGCACAAATATCAGCTCGATACGCCAAGGTGTTAATAGGATTATCGGAACCTTGGAACCTTGGCTAGCTAGATGAAACTACCCAATCAGGAATTGTTTTACAGTACTCTGATATTCTGAGTGTAAGATCACAAAGTTATTTACTTAAGACAAAATAGTAATACGTGAGAATTATCTTTGAGGTCGTTTTACCTTGGTAATAATAAAAAACAGGAAATAAAAATGATTGGTCAGTATCATTGACATACTTTCTTCGCGTGATCAATGTTAGTAAACAGCCTTTTTATGATTTTTTAAAAGTGAGGTGACATTGGCCTACGTGTGAATTTTAGCGTAATAAGAGACCACATAACCAATATCTCGAGATTTGAAGTGATGTATTAAGTTAAATACGCATTCTTAATATTGCTTTGGTCGTTCGAAACCTTGAAGGAACAAAGTATATTTTGATTTGTTGCCAGAATATTTTATTCCTCGTCTGATTTTTGGATTGAATAATTCATTATCCTGGACACTCAACATTTTGTCTTTCTTATAAAAAAATTTGAAAGATATTCGTGGAAGTTTATTCTGGAAATTTTCGGAAACAAAGATTATGATTCAAGTGAGGAATTGTTGATATTCATACATTGGACTTCATCTGACGTCATCGCCCTCCATATTTTACGTCGTCGGGACCTAGATTCTTATAGGACTGTTTAGTTATAGGATTTGTGTTTTTATTCTTAGAATCATATTTGGATTATATTTACAAACTGTAAGTCCTATTTACCAATTTTTACATTGTTGTCTAGGGAAATAATTGTTTTGTTAAAATTTACAAAGCTTGTTGGCTTTCCCTCTCTTCTTTGTTACTTAGTTACGAGCCCTTGTCACGCAACAGCTATCAACGTAACAAAGCTAGCATTTTACGTCAGACTATGGAATATATGAGTATATGATCATTGTGAAAGAATATAATTCTATAACCTGGAGACTAAAGAAAACGTCATGTTTGAAGCTCTATTTTATTGAGATGATAAAATGTTTATGGAAAATAGTTTTGAAAATATTGATATATATGAAGTTAAGAAATAAACTATCAATTACGATCATTGCAATGTAACATGAGAGTAATAGAAACATGTTTCATTTATAGATTACCGTTTATCGTCATATAGTAAAAGGGCAACATGATTTGATGTAACGCTTTATGTCGCAATATGGTCTAAATAAATTTATATCTTGGTAATGTATACATTGCTTATCAAAATATCGTTGTACATGTCAAACTTTGTATTGTTTATTAACAAAACTTTTCTTAATACACTTACATTGTTTTTCTTCTATGTCTTTTATCAGTTAATATAGCTGCCTTCTAATTCCACTTCTTGTATTAGTATGCCGTTAAATCCGACGATATTTGCTGAACGTATTACTATATTCCTTTGCTTTTGTCATAGGATATTATCTATTGCATTATACATGTAACAATAAATCGTGTAAAGTACAATAAAAATAAGCATTTTAATTTAGAAAATAGACATAATACTAATATTAAATTTAAGGAAATAACTTTTCCATTGAATGCATTTTTTACTTAACGATGGATAAAAGTTAGAATATTTGCAAAAACAAATGTCACATTGTATTATTATTATTATTATTATTATTATTATTATTATTATTATTATTATTATTATTATTATTATTGTTGTTGTTGTTGTTATTGTTATTATTATTATTATTATTATTATTATTATTGTTGTTGTTGTTGTTGTTATTGTTATTATTATTATTATTATTATTATTATTATTATTATTATTATTATTATTATTATTATTATTATTATTATTATTATTATGGGCTTATAGTTTTGGGTTCTTTGCCTATTAAAGCTGCAAACATGGAAATTGAAGGCGATTTTTAAGAGTAAAGCAGTGCCAATGGAAGGTAAGTCAACGTGTTGTTGTAGAGTTTACCTAGTTTATGGCAGCATCTGCACATTGAAAACCTGCATTCCCCTCAGTATGTATCTTTTTTAACGCCCTGCAAAATGAGATTTCACTGAATCTGATTGACAATAAGAATCGAGGAGCAAGGGCAACACGTATTGGTTGATGTCTCGAGACACGTGATAACAACATTAATAAGTTTGAAAAACTAATAACAACATATCAAATTCAAAATATAATCAAACGCAATATGTGAATACCATACAAATGCAGAGTTTGTATGTGATTTTATAATTTCTTCAAGTTTTTCAATACAAGGAAGAGACTAAAAGGCAGACGAACAGAGACAAAAATAGGTCGAGAAAGACTTTTAATATTCAAGTTTTACAAACTGTGGAGGATCTCTAGCTCCAGTCGATGCAGAAAAGAAAGCAATATCTTGCTTTTTTATACAAAAGGTCAAGTCCTTTTAATAGAACTGTTATTAAAAAGCACATTAAATGTAGTACAGAGGGAATAAATTTTCATAGGATATAGTATCATTAGAGCATGCCAGACAAATTCAATTATGTATTTGGCGCCGAATTTTGCTTCCCTTCCAGAATCAGTATCTTTACAATCTCAAAAAGCCATTATTCTTGAAATTGGTTTTAGCTCTTGAGCCTCAGTTTAGCTTCATATACGATAATATTAAAACGAAGGTCGATATGTCGATCCCTGTGTATATTTAGCCGAGTTAGATAATATGATATTTATAGACAAGTAATGCGATGATTACAACGATATCGAATGTGACGATTGCTGACCAGAGAAACCCTATAGATACAAAGATTTATAGCCAACAACATAAGTAAAAACAAATCCTGTGCCCATTTTTGAAGTGTAACATTACCAGAATTCTTTTCTGTAGCCGTATCATCAAGCTCATAGCTTGTATAATACAAGAAGAAAGCAAAATATCAATGAAAATATGTACATGACGCGAGCGGCTGGTAGTAAAAAAAAATTCCTCTAGAAGTGGCAGGGTACAGTTTCGTAAATTAGCCCCTGGCGAATTTTTTTTAACATAAGGCTATGGTGTGACTTTTTCAGTTATTATTGTTTACTAATTAAAGATATGGATATATTTGTGAACTTAGTATTTCGGACTTGTGTTGTTCTTGAAATTTATATCATGCATGTACATCTTTCCATAGTTACTCTGCAGTATGTTGATAGTGAAATACCAATAGTCGGCTATGAAGAAGAGCTAGCCTCCCATAGTAGCAAAAACGCAGGTTTGGGGCAATATATAAAAAACATCTTGGATGACAACTATTTTCAATTTCATCAGCCGGTAAAGTACACACTGTTTTGCAGAATTGTCATCTAAGAAAAGGGCTTGTGTATGCACTGTGAGCATCATATGGTGTAAACAAAATAACCTTTGAACATGGAAATTGCAGGTGAAAATTTAGGGTTGGGTTGCATAAACTTCTGTTATGAACTGCCATTGGCATCTTTGGTCAAGTGGATAATATTCTTATGCTTTGTTTTAATATAGCTATCTAAATATAAGGACTTTCGTTACCTCACTTGTGTATTTGAATTTTTATGATTTTTTTTGTACTATGTCACTGATTACTGCATTAAATTTGTACATAAAAACTGGTCCCTGCCCCTATAAGAATACTACCGCAAAGGAAATCCGGTGTGACGGAAAATGTCGCAAGCACAAAGAATATACTTCCCCACTATCTGTACTTAACGCGTGGGGAAAAACAACACTACTTTTATATGAGGGAATCGACGATATCATATGGATTCGAAATGAATGATGCCGTATATGGGTGAATGAACGAAGTCGTATATGGGAGGAATGAACGGTGTCATGTGTGTAAGAATGAACCATTTCGCTTATGGGAAAATTAACTATATTGTATATGGGGAATGAACTATGCCGTGCAAGGATGAATGAATGATGTCGCATATGAAGGAGTAAACAATGTCGTATACGGGGGCGGGTGTTGTGAACCATGCCGTATTTGGTGGAATGAACGTTGCTGTTGATGGAGATAAAAGTTTTCATGTTATAGGAAATGAATGATGTCGCATAGGGGTAGTGTGTGTGTATGGGGGGCGGGTGTTATTAACGATGCCGTATTTGGGGAATGAACGATGCCGTTGATGGTGGAGATAAAAGTTTTCATCTAATAGGAAATGAACGATGTCGTATATGGGGGAAAGTTTTCGTACATACGGGAAGTGACGTTTTGCTAGAGTTTTGGTAATTGTCAACAGTTACGAGTCTATGCTCGAAAAATAAGTAACAGAAAAGAGTGAAAGACGACAAGCTTTGTAAAGTTTAACAAAATATTTATGTCCCTAAAATACAAAGTGAAAATGAGATATTAGAACTTACGGTATTGCGAATGAAATCCCAATATACTCCATGAATTACAGACACCAATCTTAATTTAAAATCCTGAATAAAATTCAACAAAGTCCAAACAAAAATCCCCAAACTGAAGTCTGGTAACTATGAAAGTGTTGCTGTATCAACAGTCTTTTGTTGAAACACATAAATGTAATTCCAGGTTTGAATATGCTATAAATTCTTGTGAATGTCTCTAACCAAGAGTACTATCAGAGTACCTTTGTACTTCCAGAGAAAATAATCACTTGAATTCAGTAATTTGAACGAATAGGATTCAAGCCCCAAACTACTGGTCAAAACATATAATGTACAATTTGAAAGTGCTAGATGTTAAAGCACGAATGACCAAGTCCTCACAATTACAAGATTATATAGTTATTTACTTGACCTCAGATCACAATTCGTAATTTCTAAAATAAGAATATTTCCTAGTGAAAAAATAAAACTTTAAGAACGATTCTTTTGTTTGCAAAACAATAACCTCGATTATTTATAATTCACTTAGGAAACTCCAAAACTTTGACCCAGATAAACATATTTACTTCATCTATTAGTAATTCTCCTGATGTCAAGCCCATACACAAAGAGATTAATTTAGCTATGTACTAGTTGTTTACCTTAAATAAACTATAAAAGGTCAATGAGGTAAAGCAGACATTAGCCCACACCCACATCCATATATATTACAGAGATCTTGCTTTTAACCCACAGCCACGTTCATGTATTACAGAGTGACCATGCTTTTAGCCCACAACCACATCACTACATTACAAAGTCACCATGTTTTTAAACACACAACCACATCACTGTATTACAGTGTGACTGCTTTTAGCCCACACCCACATCCTTATATTACAGAGTCAACATGCTTTTAACCCACTCCGACATCCATTTATTCCAGTATGACATGCTTTTAGCCCACAATCACATCCCTCTATTACAGTCACTATGGTTTTTAACACACAACCACATCCCTATATTACAGTCAATATGGTTTTTAACACACGACCACATCCCTGTATTACAGTGTGACCATGCTTTTAGTCCACAACCAAATCCCTATATTACAGTCACCATGTTTTTAGCCGACAACCACATCCATATATTACAGTCACCATGCTTTTAGCTTACAACCACATCCCTGTATTATAGCGTGACCATGTTTTCAGCCCACAGCCACATCGCTATATTACAATGTGACCATGCTTTTAACCCACAACCACATCACTATATTATAGTCACCATGCTTTTAGCCCACAACCACATCCCTATATTATAGTCACCATGCTTTCAGCCCACAACCACATCCCAGTATTATAGCGTGACCATGTTTTCAGCCCACAGCCGCATAACTATATTACTGTGTGACATGCTTTTAGCCCACAACCACATCCCTATATTATAGTCACCATGCTTTCAGCCCACAACCACATCCCAGTATTAAATCGTGACCATGTTTTCAGCCCACAGCCACATAACTACATTACTGTGTGACATGCTTTTAGCCCACAGCCACATCCCAGTATTATAGCGTGACCATGTTTTCAGCCCACAGCCACATCCCTATATTACTGTGTGACATGCTTTTAGCCCACAACCACATCCCAGTATTATAGCGTGACCATGTTTTCAGCCCACAGCCACATAACTATATTACTGTGTGACATGCTTTTAACCCACAACCACATCCCAGTATTATAGCGTGACCATGTTTTCAGCCCACAGCCACATCCCAGTATTATAGCGTGACCATGTTTTCAGCCCACAGCCGCATAACTATATTACTGTGTGACATGCTTTTAGCCCACAACCACATCCCTATTTTATAGTCACCATGCTTTCAGCCCACAACCACATCCCAGTATTATAGGGTGACCATGATTTCAGCCCACAGCCACATAACTATATTACTGTGTGACATGCTTTTAACCCACAACCACATCCCAGTATTATAGAGTGACCATGTTTTCAGCCCACAGCCACATAACTATATTACTGTGTGACATGCTTTTAACCCACAACCACATCCCAGTATTATAGCATGACCATATTTTCAGCTTACAGTCACATAACTATATTACTGTGTGACATGCTTTTAACCCACAACCACATCCCAGTATTATAGCGTGACCATGTTTTCAGCCCACAGCCACATAACTATATTACTGTGTGACATGCTTTTAACCCACAACCACATCCCAGTATTATAGCGTGACCATGTTTTCAGCCCACAGCCACATAACTATATTACTGTGTGACATGCTTTTAACCCACAACCACATCCCAGTATTATAGCGTGACCATGTTTTCAGCCCACAGCCACATAACTATATTACTGTGTGACATGCTTTTAGCCCACAATACCATAACACCCGCCCCCTATATTACAGTCACCATGCTTTTACACACAACCACATCAATGTATTATAGCGTGACCATGATTTTAGCCCACACCTTCATCCCCTTATTATAGGGCGACCATACATTTAGCCCAAAGTTTAATCTTCGAATTACAGAACGAAAAATTTTTTAGCACACGACTGCACCCATGTATTACATATTGTTACAAATCTAAGCACATTCAAAGTAACAAAGAAAAGAGTGAAGTCAACAAGCTTTGAAAATTTTAGCAAAAATAATTTATTTCCCTAGGAAAATTGTAAAAATAGAGAATAAGATTTACAGTTTGTAAATACAGTTCAAAATTAAGCATGGAATTTAAAAAAATAGAAGTCCTGTCTCTAAACATTTCGAATTGAATTCGGGTTCTAATCTAGATGAAGGTCTAAAGATGGCGAACGATGACGTCAGATGAATACAGTATTGAGGTTTCAAAAGTTCCACGTTGAATTTATGAATCAGGATAAATATTCCGGCTTTAGAATTCCAAAGAATTTTCCGCTTAGTGTCTTTGTCCAAGAATTTGATGAAGAACAATACTTGTGTATGTTTCCCATAGAATTAATTATTAATTTCGAAGAATAGAAAACTCAAAAGCAAACTCATCTAACAACAACAAAAATACCTCTGGACTCCTGAAGGTAATTTTTTTTTACGACTGCCCGAAAAAACAATATGGACATGAGTTTTAAAAACAATTTTAAATCACACAATTGGTCACTTGGTCACTTACAACAAGACATTTGATATGTACGCCAAGATAGTCTTCTTTAAGAACCAATAATAATATAAAAAAAACGTTTACACATGGGTAACACGTGGGCCGACATAACCTTGGAACTAGATTGAGCTAGAACTATTGCTTTTGTAATATGTTTTACGTTATAAATCAACAGAATTTACTTAAAAATATCAAATCCCGTGAAAATAATCATCACAATAAAATGTAATGAAACAAAAAAAAAAAGAATTTAAAACTAACACACAAGCAATTTAGTTACATATTCGTAACAATATCATCCATACATTTAGCCTACATTTACATACCCATATTACAGAGCGACCATTAATTTAAGCCGTGCCATACCAATTCTCACATCTGTGCCTTTCTCAGCGTTGTTATTTCTCATATAAGTAATACAAATGAATAAATGCAATCAATGATTCACATGTAGAGCAATAATTACTTATCTAGCTATAAGTGAGTCATATAGATGATTTTTTTTAAAAATCACAAATCCAGTTTCTTTGTTATAAGAGACAATATTAATCTATAATCTAAAGGAAATAATGTGCATTTTTATTTTGTTAACAATGAGAGGAGTATGATCTAACTCGCTACAGATTACGTTTAATCACATGAACTGGTACTGTTGTTATACATTCAATATGCACATTTTTGTTAATATCCAAGTTCTCCAAACGTCTTTTTTTGTACCCAATTGTTAATATACCTCACGATATTAGTCAGTCTGAGTTTTTCTACCGAAAAGGGAAGATGGCTCCGAAATCAGTAAATAAAAATATTCTTTTCGTTAAATAAATCCACCGAGGGACAAGGGGGACTGGAAATTTGAGACATCAAATCAGAGAAGAGACAACGAGAAAACTCTGATGATAAGCGATCTGGGGCAGAAGAAGGTTTTGTTTTAAATGTATACAATGCGTTCGTTGATATAAATCTATAATTATTTGCTGAATTTATGCCTTTTAAATTCATACATAGATTTTTCTTGAATTAAAAACTAGTAGTCTGTAATGTTATATATTTCATGTATGGTAAGAATTTCATAAAATATTTTGTCGGTATGAATGTGATTTTGTATGCAATAGAAACCTAACACGTATGTCGGTTGGATATTATATTTTTATTTAAGGGGAAACAGCTCCTAAAGAGTACCGCACAGTGAAAAGAACACGACTACAATCAAGACGGTTGAAGACCCAGAGAGAGAGAGAGAGAGAGAGAGAGAGAGAGAGAGAGAGAGAGAGAGAGAGAGAGAGAGAGAGAGAGAGAGAGAGAGAGAGAGAGAGAGAGAGAGAGAGAGAGAGAGATGGGTGGGAGGAAACTGACCTATCACCAACAGTGATTTGGGAGGATTGGAGGCAACCACATGATGCTGACATGCCGGCGATTTGAGTTATATCAGTCATTCGATTTATTGAGGAAATTTGTTATGTCGGTATAACAGAACGGCTAATTGAATTTCGATTAAATATTGTAAATCTATTTCTGAGAGAAAGTGAATCGTTCAAAATGTTATGCTCAATTTCAATTTGTTTTTATACAATTAATTTGTTATAATGCACATACGGGGGTGGGGTGGGGTCGTGTTCTTCTTTTCTATATCTCTGCTCAGATCTATGTTATTCCATCCATTAAATTCCATATTTTATATTACTGTTTACTTAGTCCGGGCAATAACACCGTGGTCGGTCATCGCCTGATAACGATAACCAAAAAATCAATAATCAAAATTCTCTGTACCTGCATCAAATCTATTGAAATGATAGCTATACTTCCAAAGTATTAGCTCTATTTTAATCAAAAGCGACGTTTTCATAAATCCTAGACCACGAACATCAGCGAAAGAAAAACATAAATTAGGAGATGTAAGGGTAACTGTTGTATTTATTGAATTATCGTGCTCGGTAGGTTCACTGTATGAAGCTTGCTCAGAGTGACGTCACTAATGATATTGTGTGGCTGCTAAACAGCTTATGGTTTGCATGCCTGTTTCCATGTCATGGATACCAAATGTAGTATCTTGCGTGACTTCTTATTGCTGTTGCTTGTAAGCGACGATTGTAGTAGAATGTCCAACGTCGTCCAACACTAACTTATTGACCCAACTACAATACCGCCCACAAGCACGGAAAAGACCAATGAAAATGCTTATTTGCACGCGCCTTTGCCTTAATATGGCAACGCTAGACACATATGGTTGTGGTTATGACATAAGGGATGTTATTATATACTACTTAAATAGTCCATCTTTTCCCTTATATTCAAGATATGCAATATCATGCGATACTGAACACTAACACTGTAGCACACATTAATTATTAAATACTTTCCTTATTAACAAATACTTTTCACATAATAATTGGTTTGGTTTTATGTGGTTTAATGCCATTTTTCAGTCTAAATTGTGGCACTATAGGGACTATTGAAATAACAGTAAACTGTATTCCCCATTCAGTATGTGACTCAAGGCCTTCAAGGAGGAACACGTACAACTGAGCAGAATCCTTTGTGGACAACACATTTGTTGAATGCCGAAGCAAGATAATGAGCACATACCATCTTGTCAGTCACTTGAAGCCAACAATATCAACGTATATTCTCGTTGTTCAAATATTCCAGCTGTTGTTAAGTTCAGTGTCGTTTAAGTACGCTCTTCATATAAGTTATGTGACAATGAATTACAGATAAACATTAGTTACTTGTTTCCAACTGTAGTTCTTTTTTTTCTCTTAGTTTCTGTTTCTGTGACTACATGGAAGAATTCAGCACATCGCTCCATTTCAGTGTTCCTATCTCAAAGATGCCGTAGCTAATGCTCCTTGAGATGCGGACGCTTTTATATCAGTTTTTGTCAATATGCTTACAATAGCAATTTAGTATTTGTATTAAACCTTTTACTTACGGTTTTTGTTACTGAAATTTACTTTATTTACAAGTCATTATTTTATCTTCTATATACTGTGTTTAGTTTCCTCGTTAATTTTATAATTTGAATTGCCAATGCATAATATAAGTATACATATGATTTGTATGGTCATTGACTTTGAATTATAACTGATCGGCTCCAGAGGCGTAGCTAGGGTGGGGCAGGGGGTACATATGTCCCCGGGCGCCAAGGTACAGGGCGCCAAAATTAGACGTACAACGTTACATTATAATAAGTAAAATAGAAAAATGTGATTAAACGGGGAGGGGGCTGGGGCGCAAATGTATAGTTCTTCCCCGGGCGCAAAATATCATAGCTTCGCCTCTGATCGGCTCTCTGAAATAATTTCAACGGATTGTAAAACTTTTGTTTTGAATTACCATAATTATATGAATTGCTTTCCAATTTTTCTTACTGACATTCTCTCAAGTAACACCTAATATTTGTTCTTCATTTCCTCCTGTAAATTATATGAACGTGTATACAATTCATATTTGTTTTAATAAGCGTGTCCTTTGACGACTACTTTTAATAACTGTTTAAAAATATGTAGTAGCATAAAACTGTACACTATATAATGGGTGATTGTTTAATTTTAACACGTTTTTTTTTTCACCATGAATAGATGGGAGGAAAAATAAATAAATGAGTGAATATATGAATTAGGGAAAAACAGCGATGTCATGAACAAAGACATCCAGCCTCACACATGTCAGTGCACCTGGCAAAAGACAAGGTTGTAGAAAAGTGAAAATGAAGATGCTTTTGATTACATTATATACTTTGCTGACTTGATGATGAAATTGCCTAGGAGTTTTCGTTGAAGTCTTTCTGCAAGTAAGTTTACTTAGTTATATAGTTTTCTATTATCTCGGTGACGTTTTTCAGAGCATTTTTTTTTAAATAACTGATTCATCCACAACCTTGTGTGTTGTGATCATATCTGCCTAATAACCTGTATGCTACTTCAGCTGAAATTTATTTGAAAAGTTTAAACTTTAAATTTAATTTGCTTAAAATGGCATTAACTATATTTATGGACAGTATACAATTTTGTTTTTTCGAATATTTTTTTATATTTAAATATATGTTTTGAACAATCAGATTAAAAAGATAAGCGTTGCATCCTGATAGTTCATAATTTATTTGTTTTAGTCTAAAGTTACGATAAACCTGCATAATAATACTATGGGAATGGGAATTTGTAACTTCGATTCCATATTAAGTTCAAGCCTTCTATCCGACATGACTTCAACCTCGCTGCACACGTCCACGACTATATAAGGATTACCATATACAAACACGGGATCGCTCGACACTACGAACCGGGGTAAGAACGCAAACTCAGACAGGCTATACTCATTTGTTCTAAAGTCAGACAAACATGAGAGGGAAAATCCTCAGTTAAAAATGTCATGGGTTTGGAGCCGCAGTGGAGTACTTGCCAGAGATGCGACAGCGATGAAAAACATTTTCATCGACAGAGCTAAAAGCTCCTTCACAGAGCAAGTAATGAGTGGCGGTGGAAAACCCATAAATGTCGAATCCATTTTGCCGTAACCTTAAGCGATTTAACATTCTCTTCAACTGAATCTTTGCCACAGTTCAGCATTGCCGGCTCAGTTGCTCTATCATATCTGACAGCAAAGTATCAGAGCCAACGTGGGTCTAGATCAACCACTTGCACCGTATTGGATTTATCCGTTGGCTTTCTTGATTTTTGGTGTTTTGTTGATTTACGGCACAGCAACACAAGTAGGTTATTTAGTACCGAGACAACTAGAGCAAAGTGCGTTGCCCAAGAACACACCATGGTAGTTGACCTAGGGTTATTCGATGGTAGGATTTGAACACAGTGTTGTCATTGGTACTCACGGAAAGGTTTAAATTTTGAAATTGGCATTAATAACGTACAGGTTTCTCGTCTTCCGCTGCAACACAGTAATTTTCTTCAAACGCTCTGGCTTGCTTCACGGAGTTCAACCCCTTGTCCTCGCCGTGGGAGGCAGAAACATATAACTTAGGGGATTTATGGGTTTGGTCAAAATATGGTTGTTAAGTTATCCCGTCAGGTCGTTACTGAAGCCGTGTGGGCCGACTCGGATAATCACAAAAACGTGCTGACAAACGTGACTCGAGTGAAGCTGGAAAAAAAACCCACAATCAATTATCAAACGAGTATCACTGATTTCAGAATCTATGACGATATCAGAAACAGCTGACCTGATTCGGAAAGATCACTTTGCATAAGGATCCATGACGTAACCTTTAGAGAGCCTTATGGAAGCCTGACCGTCTACCATCCATCTAAAGATGGAGATAAACATCAGGCTAGCACAATAAGAAGGTACAATGTCAAAGTGCTTTGTTTCAATTTTCGAGTGATGCGTACCTTAACTGAATAGAAACCTGCATCCCCAAGAATCACCACAGCAAGGTTTATCTCGAAAGAAAGGACCTTTACGATTATCCAGTGATACTCCCTGCAAATGTTGAAGAAGAAGCGATGGAAGAAGCCTATGAAAGGTCATACAGTTTTTTTAATCAGACACTTAAAAGAGATCCATGATAATGATGGATGACTTCAGATCCACATCAACACAGACATCTGTCTGTCCATGGAAAAGCAAGGGATTGGAAATCTTGAATGAAAACGGAAAACATTTCTCCGACATCTGTGTCTACAGTAACATGGCCATTGGAGGCACTTTTCACTCGCAAACCAGTACAGAATATGAGTTTCACTCGGATCTGTGGTTAAACTGACCAGGAAGAAAGAAGCATGGTTCTATGTAAATATTGATGGGGAAATACGCTGCTCTCTTTGTCCGACAAAGTCCTCACAAAAATCAACTGGGAAAGACTGAGGAATTATCTCGAATCAAAACTGAGAGAAGAACTAAGTAGGCTTTCGTCAAGACATCTCATGCACAAACCACATCACCACACCAAATATACCTGGAATTGACAATCTCCTAAGTGAAATTTGTGGATTTTGGGAGAGTCTTTCATGGTGTGGACAGAGAAGTAATTGGAAAGTAGATGCACCATTATGAAGTCTCAGGGAAATTCATGTTATTTCAGCAGTTATATGATAATTCTTCATGTCAGATGATCACAAACGGAAGTTATAATAATCATATCAAGTCCAAAACAGAGTCGAATATGGCGACGAACAGACAATTAGTTAAAGAATATCGCTCTTTGAGAAGAGAAGAGTGTGGATATGATGGGGAACAAATGGCGGAAAACGCTGAACGTAGTATTAGGGAGAATAAAGATAGACAGGCAGCTGAGCGTGAAAGAGACAGACAAGCGCAAACAGAGGAACGTGGAAAGGATAGACAAACAGTAGGACGTACAAAAATAGACAAGCGTAAGCGCAAGCAGCTGAATGTGAAAGAGAGCTTGAATTAGCCAAACTGAAGGCTGAAGAAAAGGTTAGGGAACGTGAACATATATTAGCCATGGAGAAGCTGAGAATCGAAGCAGAGTCCAGAAGGGATGAAGCCTTGAAAGAACACTCAGGTCCTTCAAGTCGACGATCTGAGGACAGATGGCCTATACAGTTCACCATGCCCATGTTCAATGGCTGAGACGAAATTGTTGACAATTTCTTGTTTCTGTCTGAGAAGTTGTCTTTGGTTCACCAGCTACCCAAAGACCAGTAGGCTATCCACGTTTCTGCATTCTTGCAAAGTTGCTGCGAAGGGTGTTTACCATAACATGCCACCGAACGAGGTAGACGACTATGAAGCATTGAAGAAAGCACTGCTGCGGCTTTATGAGCTTTCGGCAGAGACGTTTCGAAAACTCTCCAGTGAATCAAAGAAGAGAGCTACAAAACGCACGCGCAATTTCATAACCGAGTGTATGTATTTTTTGATAAATGGATGAAAATCGATGATACCGCGTTAACGTATGAAGGGATAAGCGAAGAGATTTTGAAGAAGCACGCATCGGAAAGACTTAATCTTGTTCTTAGCAGAGTGTAAGTTCTCGACCTTGGATGAGGTAAGTGTGATGGCCGAGTGCTATGAGAGCTTGCACTCGCGTCTGACCTCCTGGGGTAGCAGGAACCAAATTGGCATTAGTGAACATAGGAAGACCACTGAGGTGGCTCCCCAAAGACGGAATGGTCAGAATGGTGGGAGGTCAGGGGCCGGAAATCTCAGCCTAGAACATTTCTGAGGGTCGGGGAAGACTCAACCGGTGGAGAAGGATCCGCAAGGAGGAAGGGTGAGCCGGTATGTCACTGCTTCAACAAACCAGGCCATATTATTAAGGACTGTAGAAAATATCGTCCGACAACGATTAATTCGGTGAGCGCGACTGCTGTTAAGGTGAAGAGAACATGTGGAGTCGTCAAACACCGCGGTAGCTACGGTAAATGGTGAGAGAGCAGTCTTACTGTATGATACTGGGTGTAAGTTATCCGGCCTTGGTAGATAGTAGGTATGTCAAACCTAGGGATTATACAGGCGAGACGGTTTAAGTCCAGTTTGCTAACCGGACGAAAGATTCGCTCCAAGTGGTTAACATAGACCTTGATTCACCGTATGTAAAGGGGCGAATTCAAGCAGCGAGTTTGTCGGGACTGTCTCATGACGTGATATTAGGGTGTAGGTATGTGCTGCCCCAGCCTAGCCCTACGACGTGTGCACCGGTGCACGTGGGGTCTGTTGATACCAGGGCTATGAAGCGACGGTCAATGTCAAAACCGCTAAGACCCACGACATCTCCATAGACAATTTGCTACCTGGCAAGTTAAAGAAACCTCAAGAGGAAGATTGTCTCTCAACAAGGCACGCATGTTCGCAAATGATGGATCCATACGGAAATCACCTGATGGCGAGGTAAAGTTCGCGACGAAACTTGGTATTTTGTATCCGAATGCTAGGAAGAAAACCAATACCGTTAAACAGGTTGTGGTGCCTACAGTTAAGCGACAGGAAGTGCTTAGGATACTACATTAGGGTGTACTTGGAAGCCACATGGGTGTGGCGAAGACCAGGGAGAGGTTAGCAAGGGAATTTTTCTGGCCAGGTGTGTATGGGGATATTAGGAAGTTCTTTTTGTCGTGTGACAAGTGTCAGAGGGTGGCACCTTTGAACTCTCATCGCCCACTTCCGCTAGAAACCACCCGCACTAATTGACGAACCTTTCTCGAGGGTGGCGATGGGCCTAGTGAGTCCGATAAAACCGGTAGCAGAAACTGTTATTCGATACATAATAACGCATGTAGATTACACCACCCGGTACCCGGAGGCTATGGCCTTGAAAACCATTGACTCAATCACAGTTGCTGAGGCCTTGTTATGTGTGTGGTCGAGAGTTAGTGTCCCAGATGAGATACTGGTTGAGCAGGGACGCAGTTTGTGAGCCAGGTAATGGATGAGGTAAATAATTTAATACCCATCAGACATCTGACAATTAGCCCGTATCACCCGGAGTGCACTGGTTTGGTGGAGTGTTTGAATGGGTCTTTGATACATTTTGCGTATCGAGAAGTGCCACAGGCTAGTTTAGGTTTTTCACCTTTTGAGTTAGTTTATGGAAGGACAGTTAGGGAACCAATTGCTATATTAAAACAGATTTGGACAGATGAAAAAGCGTCTGAGGAAGTGCGTACGTCATACCAATATGTTGTAGACCTACGCAACAAGCTAGAAGAGGTTGAAAAATTGGCCCAGCAGAAATCTACACGACGCTAGAGGACGTCAGGCCAATTATTACAACTGAAGGACGAAGGAACGTTACTTCAAGGTGGATGACAAGGTGTAGTTGTTGCTACCGTTAGAGCACAACAAGCTTCAAGTCTCATGGAGGGGACCGTTTGTGGTGACGGAGAGAAATGGTGGACAGAACTACCGTATCCGGGTAGGAGAGAAGGAGAAGCTGTACCACGTAAGTCTCTTGAAATGTTATCGTGAACGTGAGACACTCACATATTTCGTTGTCGCAATAGTCGTAACTGAAGAACCCGACGACAATGGATGAGAAGCGAAGGTACTCCCTAGTTGTCCCTTGACGAAGGAAGAAACTTACGTCGACATTGTACTTGACGTTACTTTAACGTCGGAGCAACGTAAGGAAGAGGAGTAGTTAATCCAAGGTTATGCAAGTGTCTCAGAACGGCCTGGCAAAACAGAGTTGAAGGAGTTCACATTAAAGTTATTGGATGAGAAGCCTGTGATGTTCAAACCATATCCGTTACCCTATGCTAAATTAGAAACTGTCCTGACATAAATTCAAACCATGATATAATTGGGAGTTATATAACAAGCAGAGTCGGCTTATGGTTCTCCTGTTGTGGTGGTACATAAGAAGGACGGAACGCACAGATTTTGTGTCGATTACAGGAAATTAAATAGAATCCCTGATTTCCAGGTAGAATTGCTACTTTACCCTTCTACCTTATTCGCAGGTGCGACAAAAGCGAAATATTTTTCGAAGATCGATTTGTCCAAAGGGTACTCGCAAATTTTAGTTTGAAAAGAAGACAGGAAAACTTGCCTTCTCAACACCAGACGGGACCTACCAGTGGGTAGTCATGCCATTCGGGTCCAGAATTCCCCGGGGGTCTTCACGCGCATGATGATGAAAATACATGAACCGTTAAAGTGGGACTGGAGTCTCGAATTTCATGGACGATTTGCTGTTAGCGACAGAGACGTGGGACGAACATATCATCTTCTTGAAAAACGTTTTAGAGCAACTTCGACAAACGGGACTGACCATCTAAGTGCCATAAAGGGTTTAGGACTCACCTACCTTGGCCATACCCTTAGCGTGGACAAATTGACACCTGATAGTTCAAAGGTCGACCTACTCAGAAATGCAGCACGACCGACAACTAAGACGGAAGTTAGATACTTCCTAGGACTAGCAGGGTACTACCGATGTTACATTGCTAACTTTAGCGCAATTGCATGCCCAGTGACCGATTTGACTCGGAAAAAAGCTCCGACAAAAGTTGTATGAACGGACACATGTGAACGAGCATTTCAGACGTTAAAGGACAGACTGACGTCAGAAGCAGTAGTGAAATTGCCTGATGTGACTCGAGATTTCGTTTTATTTACTAATACTTGTGATCGAGGTTTAGGGGCAGTATTATTACTGGAGTATGATGGGACTTTATTCCCAGTAGCTTATAGTAGTAGTAGGAAACTGTTAACTGCAGAACGAAATTATTCAGTATCTAAAAATGAATGCTTGGAAATTGTCTTTGGGATATATAAATTCCAACGCTACCTGTATGATCGTAAATTTATTTTAGAAACTGATCACCAACCTCTTGCATATTTAGCTCAAGCTATGTTTACCAATGAACGATTGGTGCAATGGTCATTGTTTCTACAACATAACAAGTTCAGGTACTGTGCATTAAGGGCGAAGAGAATGTAGGGGCTGATTGATTAAGTAGACTATGGTCAAAAGATGTGAAGGTCTCATCTGAGGACACGGAACTATAGCAGTTAGATCTCTCAAAAAGTTGGAGAGTGAAAATCCCTGATTTTGCTCTTTAGGAGGGGGTTATGTAAAGAACCAAATTTTAGGTCGATCTTTGATAGAATTAAATATGGTAGAACAGACTTAGTTGCATACATGTACCATCAATGAGATTTATGGGGAAATGGCCTTGTACAGTCTATAAAGTTATTATATTTTTAAAATTCCTTAATTAGTTAATACGTATAGAAAGACGTTTATCTTTCGAACTGTAACTTCCATATTATTTACTGGTGGACTTTTTATATTGTTTGAAATTTTATTAAATTTTGGTTTTGCTTGTAACGGGGCCTCGACTTATTTGTTCTATATATTAGCTTAGATTACAACTTTATTGCATCCATAAATTCCTACTTGCAGTAGCTTTATTTGATACCGGGCAAATTTCATCGTTGGAGGTCACTCCTAGATACGAAGCCAAAACCTGTAAACCCACCACAGTAATGCTTTAGCGCTCAGAGATCTGCAGGTGGACAAGACAACCTCCAATAAACTGCAGTCCTTTGTGAACTTCTGCCTCTTCCACCTCGTCAACATCTAATGGCCATAGAGTATCCGTATCACTGATTTGGGGTGTGTGTGACCCTGACCTACTTTCGATCTACCAAGCCAAGAACTCTCCAAAAGAATACGGGGTAAATCCCGCCAAAAAATGTCTCTAGGCAAGCTCTAGAATGGAACACCCAAGGCAAGAGAAAGATCAGTAGATCGTATATTCTTTATTACCGCTTTAGTGCTATTTGTGTTTCTATATATGATACTGAAAGAATTTATCCAACTGATTTATCCTTGATCACCTTCGCTCTCCTTATTGCCTTTACGGGTTTACTGTATGCACTGCCTTACTAGTGACTTTGTTTTCGCTGTCTTCACTAGTAATTTCAGTGTTTACACTGGGTGGCTCAGTAAATTCGGCGATTTAAAGTTATTATCCAAAAAATCATACACTGATATTTCTATTATTATTGTAATGTTAGCCAAGTTTTCATTGTTCTCTCTCCATCTAAATCCCTAACCAGTTATTTCACTAAAATGTTCATATTATCTCTTTGAAAATTAATAGCGTGTCTGTGGGGTCTCATTAACAAATCTATACGATGCATTCAAGCTAAACATTGGTTTAGTCTTTCTGTCCCATTTCAAATACACCATGTGTTGGTAATTTAATTCACGCTTTAGTCACGGACTTGATAACAATAATAATACTTTAGACGCCAAACTGTATGGTTTCTAATGACATTATATAATAGCCCAATGTAATTATTTTGAATAGTGAATTATTTTATATACCCTGTGCATATCGATTTGTCTACGTGCTTACGACATTGCAGATAACAAGCCATAACTTTTCCCACGGAAGATTTTCGCACATGGCTTAGATTTTATAACACGCGAGATCACGTGAAAGCGACGCTTTTTTCAGGTCACATCCTCGTTCTAAAAGTAACACCATCCTGTTTTGTATGTGCAAGCAATCTTCGTACGTTCATGGACGTACGCAGCGACTTTGAAGTTATGGGGGAATAGACAATTTTGACTCAGTCTGAAACTGAGATCGAAACTTCCATTTCCATCCTACTCCATTTAATATAAGTAAAATTCTCAACTCTAGATCCCAAACAAGCAAGTATTTATTTTACTAACTTTGTTTTTGATTTGCTTTTTTTAATACAGGGAAATCTTTCAAGACCAAATGCAACAAGACCAAGTAAAAACGATTCGGTTTCCTGAGTTCTTATAGTTTGCCTTAAATGTGATGCAATCAATTATTTTCCCTTTGATTAGTACATATTACATAATTTAATAATATTATGATCTCATATCTACTGATAGTTATTCTTAACTTATTTATAATAATTTTGTCTCAACATATCTAATTTAATATACATTTATATGATTGTAGAGGATGTTACTAGATAGTAAATGTCTGAAAACATTGTTGTAGAATTGTTCTTTTGCGAGTCTTTGTCTACAAAAATGTACAAGGTGATGATGCGAGCCTGATTTTAAGTGTAAACGACAACTGATCGAGGATTATTTATGTATATATTATCGGACGTAGATGAACGGCAGATAACATAATCTGTTTTGTTCTGTACAGCCACTAGCAATAATTTTTGAAACAAGTAACTTGGAAAGACAGCAAATCTGCCAGTTGTAAATGCTCTATGACAGTGTGACTGCCGGTAACTGTTTTATTCCTGGAGAGTCTATGCAATGTTGAGACCCTTGACCGACATCTTAACTGTTACCTTGATTATGGAACGCTAGAGCTGTCTTAAGATTATAACTTTTATTATATGATTTACAAACTTTTTTAAATGCGGTGCTTTTGCCCTTATATGATGTGCACACTTCTTTATATACTGTGCTTTTGCTCTTATATAATGTGTAAACTTATTTATATGCTTTGCTTTTGCTCTTATATAATGTGTAAACTTATTTATATGCTGTGCTTTTGCCCTTATATAATGTGTAAACTTATTTATATGCTGTGCTTTTGCCCTTATATAATGTGTAAACTTATTTATATGCTGTGCTTTTGCCCTTATATAATGTGTAAACTTATTTATATGCTGTGCTTTTGCCCTTATATAATGTGTAAACTTATTTATATGCTGTGCTTTTGCCCTTATATAATGTGTAAACTTATTTATATGTTGTGCTTTTGCCCTTATATAATGTGTAAACTTATTTATATGCGGTATTTTCGCCCTTTTGTGAAACTTCTATATGATGAGAAAATTCTTTATGATGAGTAGCAACATCGGGACTTGCGCAGGCGCGAAAGGGCCAATCAGTACTTTGACAAAAGTAATTTATCATCACCCTGTCCTATAGATTTCACACTACTTCTAATCTAAAAAGCGTTCGCCACCAGCTTCTGTAAGAAGATAATTACACACATTATGAAAAAGTGTGTGGAATAATTCGTGTGTGTGTGTGTGTGTGTGTGTGTGTGTGTGTGAGAGAGAGAGAGAGAGAGAGAGAGAGAGAGAGAGAGAGAGAGAGAGAGAGAGAGAGAGAGAGAGAGAGAGAGAGAGAGTTTATAAGGACGAAGGTATCTAGGTACTTTTAATAATTATCGCAAAATATTTTCTCAATGAATATTAGCAGTCTTTTGTTAATAGAAAACCTTACCGATATTGTTAAATATTTGACTTGGGAGACTTTTGTTTGAAGACCCTTAGCAGACTTTTGTTTGAAGACCCTTAGGAGACTTTTGTTTGAAGACCCTTCAAATATGACTACAAATGTTTAATTCACTGTCCCATGTACTAACCATAATATTGATGAACATACATAGGTTAAGGTTCTGTGCATCAGCAATGCAAATAAAGTATTGGAAAACATTCGTACAATAGATCTAATACTTATAATCGCAAGTAAATATATTTATCTTGATACAAACATGTTTTTCCAGAATTTGATTATTTCGTCTTCGCGACAAAATTTGTTTCAAAGTAAATCCTGTGAGAAGAATAAGAAAACCTTATGGCATGCTTAATTTTGTAATGTCATTTTACCTAGAAACATTTCTTATGTGATCACAGAAAAAGAAAGACGTCTGTGAAATGCGTCAAAATGTGTGACGTACAATACGATCATTACAACCAGGGGTCGTTCGATGAACGGAAGAAGAATCCACTAAGAAGTAGATTTCTTACAACGTGAAAGTAAATACTTAAGTGCGTCAAAACTGGTGTGGAAGAACATGGGCCACCTGTTGTGACGCATGAGGTTTTTTTTTCTTCGTAAGGTGCTATAAATTACTTAGATCTTCGCGAAAGCATGTGGTTTTAGAGAACGATTAAAACTGCGCTGTTAACATACACCTTAAAAAAAGGTGACCGAAAAAGAGTTACAATGTTTATCGAAACAAAAATTGCAGGAAAGCTGGGGAGCATGAATTATTTCGGGTAAAGGGAAAACTTTCAGACATTTAGAACGCCGTTTGTTGGAATAATTCCATACTAATGTCTTGTATGCCATTATGACAACAGATGGCTACACGAATTGAGCAACAAATACGATACTGTTAAAACGCGGTATTGACATGTTGCAATACCAAATCTGTAGGAAAACTGCAGTTGGAATGACGTAATTGTAATGTAAAGTTTATAAAGAGAATATACAAAACTTGTAATAATAGGCATAGTGTTTGCCATACGACAAACTGCAAAGTCAAGTCAGTAGTTAGAAAACTGTAAGATACAATGAAGCAGAAAGAAAGTAGATCTAAGCACTTGCAAGCAGTCATTTACAGCTTGTATAAATGAAGAACATAAAATTAATGACTAGAATTAGGAATGTTGCACTTGCAACCAGCCATTTACGATAACGCAGAAGGAAAGTAACTGCTGCAAACCGCCACGTACAATTGGCATCAATGAAGAATACAATACACATGGATAATATTATTAAAGTAGATCTTGCAAGCAGCCATTTACAATAATACACCAAGGAAGATTAGAAAATACACGCATAGAATTTTGGCGGTGATCCGCCTCCATAGATAACATGATATGCGATTAGTTTGCACATATCTGAATCTACATTTAACACCGAATGGGTTATACAACCGCTTAACATAAATCGAAATCAAATTAATGATTTTTATCCTGTGTAACTATTATGTTTATTACAAAGATTGAATTTTGTCCAAATATAGATGAACAACAGTTAATTTAATTAGCAATGTTGGCGAGCTCCCCCTCTCGGCTTTTAAAAATTTGATAATTATTATTAAACACATTTTATCTTCATGTGGGGAGCATGTGTGTAGGCACATACGGCAACAGGAGGTGAGTGCACTTGCCTCACCCTTAGATATCACTTCTAAACATGTTTTGGTCTACATACGTAAAACATTGCTGACCACTACATGTTTGTTTTAATGCCACAGAGAAAAATGTATATTCAAGCTCAAGAAAATATACACAGATGGAAGACTTGCTATAACATCTTCACATACTCAGAACGTTGTATGTTCACCAATATCATGACTAGTAAATAAGACAGTGAATTAAAGATTTTATAGTCATATTTAAAGGGTGTTCGAACAAAAGTCTCCCAAGTCAAATATTTAACAATATCGGTAAGGTTCTCAATTAATCAAAGACTGCAATGCAATTAAAAGATATTCATGGAGAAAATATTTTGCGATCATTATTATCAGTACCAAGATACCTTCTCCATTATAAATATAAACATTCTCTCTCTCTCTCTCTCTCTCTCTCTCTCTCTCTCTCTCTCTCTCTCTCTCTCTCTCTCATTAGAATTATTCCACACTTTTCTTTAAAGTGTGTAGTTATCTTCTTACAGAAGCTGGTGGCGAACGCAGTTTAGATTAAAAGTAATGTGAAATCTATTTGACAGGGTGATGATAAATTACTTTTGTCAAAGTACTGATTTGCCCTTTCGCGCCTGCGCAATTCCCGTAGTTGTTACTCCTAAAGAAGTTTCGCATCATATAGAAGTTTCACATAAGGATAAAACCTCCGCATAAAAAGTAGTTTGCACATCTTATAAATACGAAAGCACCGCATATAAAAAAGTTTGTACATCATATAATAAAAGCTGTCATCTGAAGACATCTATGGCGTTCCATACTTTTTGTGGTTGTATGCGTTTAACGCTTTCTTTCAGAACATAATAAACTATATATACATGGTGGTCAGCATATCTGCTGGAGTAGGAACCCCGGAAAAAACCGACGACCCACCCGGAACTTCACTGAGACCTGGCACCTACCTAGTCTCATTTGCAGAAAATTCATTTCACGAGGTTCATTTTAATATAAAAATTAAATTTGGGTCCGAAAAGCTGTATTAGTTTCCAGAGTTGAAAGGTTTATTGAATAACATTTTATTGACCTTAATATAGGGAAAATTAGGAACTAGAACACTATATGCTTCAGAAGGGCATCGGTTTAGTGAGTTTTCAGTCTTAAGAGATTTCGCTGTATTATACAATCATTCCTTATATTTAATTATATAATATATATTTTATAATATATTTTATAGTGAAGAATTAAAATATATCAGAGGTAAAAAATTGATATCACCACAATGACTATATCACTTGGAGGAAATATATATGCCCCTAATTAAGTTATTTAAACTGCATCTCCATATTTACTCTCTCTCTCTCTCTCTCTCTCTCTCTCTCTCTCTCTCTCTCTCTCTCTCTCTCTCTCTCTCTCTCTCTCTCTCTCTCTCTCTCTCTCTCTCTCTCTCTCCATAAACAATTGATATGTGGGTTGTTCCAAAAATACATATTTGATTGCAGAAATGAACAAACTAAAAAAGATAGATATATACAAGCACACTGACACTCTTTAAAACATATTTGTTCATTGATATTAAGTTCTGAAATATGCAATTTGTGACCGGTCCCTAATATTTCTACACTTATGCTACCTAGCAATGTTTACTGTATTAATTAATCAGCGCAAGAAATGTTTTAACGAAAACATATCTTGATTTTGTTTTGAAGACATTTATTAATTTAACAAAATAAACAATTCCAGCCAATATTTGGCCAAGATAATTTTGTAAAGCGTTGTTGTGCAAAAATTATTGTAAATATTGAAATGTATTTTTGCTATATAGTAAAGTGGTCGTTATTCGCATTAGCACATCATGGGGAAAAGATCTATGCGCTTCAACAGTTTTGCTTTTAAAACCTATCATAAAATGAAAATTTATATTTTTAGCAGATATAATGGCATAGTGCACTCGTTCAGTCCAAATATTGTCCACTAATGAAAACATGTTTCCCCACTTCACTCTTGAAATCTGATATATATATATATATATATATATATATATATATATATATATATATATATATATATATATATATATATATATATATATATATGTATGTATGTATATATATATATATATATATATATATATATATATATATATATATATATATATATATATATATATATATATATATATATATATATATATATATATATCCTCTATACACGCGTTGAAATTTTCATACATTTTGATACATCGTATGTCATATTTTATTTCCATCTATTTGATTACCCAAGCAATTAAAATTTATTGTTCACAACTCATCGTAGGGGCAATGATATGCTAAAGGTAAACGAGACCGCTCCTGTTGCCTAGTGGTGAGAGCATCCCCCTCTGATGTGGGAGGTTGAGGATTCGAAACCTGTCGAGTCACACCAAAGGTTTATATAAAGGGTATTTACAGCTTCCTCACTTTTTTCTCAGAACAAGAGGTTAGTGTTAGTACTGGTAAGCCAGGTGTTAAAATAATATGACT
This sequence comes from Potamilus streckersoni, assembly GCA_016746295.1. Classification (NCBI taxonomy): domain Eukaryota; kingdom Metazoa; phylum Mollusca; class Bivalvia; order Unionida; family Unionidae; genus Potamilus; species Potamilus streckersoni. The sequence continues at coordinate 451,161 of JAEAOA010000845.1, read as the reverse complement.
GGTTGGGATATCATGATATATGTCCGTGGCATGGTGCCCCAGTGCCAGATATCACTATAAACCGCCAAACTGCAGATATCCAGCGATAGGACTGAAAAATAGCTTATAATAATAATAATAATAATAATAATAATAATAATAATAATAATAATAATAATAATAATAATAATAATAATAATAATAATAATAATAATAATAATAATAATAATAATAATAATAATAATAATAATAATAATAATAATAATAATAATAATAATAATAATAATAATAATAATTTTTTCTGTAATTTATGCCACTGTCCCATATTTCAAAAAAAACAATACAAGTAAATGCACTATAGTCCATGTAAAGAATTTCAAAACGGTATTCATCCTGATTATACGTATACAATTTCCTATAATCGGCACGTTATATTAGAATGATGTTATTACTTCTAAATACATTGCTCGTTGAGTTATCAAAGATTATCTAAGACGAAAGGAATAATTGATATAGTAAGAAAGATTTCCTATAATGATATATTACTATCACTCATGCGGGAAACATTTTTTTTACAGACGGATAAAGATAATAAACTTTAGTACAGTAGTTATATGATCATAAGATGGGCAAATACAAGCAAAATAGAATTGATCATCTACCAAATAAACATTATTTTCCGGCATAATTCACAATATAAAGTATTTCCCTCATTCTTATTATGCCTACCTGTCTGTATTTTAAGCGTAGGCACCGAGCACCTAAATTTAGCAATTAACTTCCTAGCAAAAAATGATAATGACATGAGAGGTATTTTCCGGTTCTAATTCGGTTTCACACAAGATTTAATGCACACGATTATGTGAATTGTTAATACCGCTTTGCCAGTTTTGAAATGTCGAATCCTCAGTTTTTTGCAAAAATTGTGAGAAATATTGTTTTCATCTCTAAAATCTTGGTTTTGTCAGACATTCCTTCCCAAAACCAAAGCGAAATAACATAATTTTTATTTGACTGTATATAGTCCTATAACAGATATTTCACTTTTTACTATTGGAACTGAAAATTGATTGTATAATAATAGAAGTGACATCTGTCTGTATATTACTAGAAGTGATATTTGGCAATATAGTACTATAACTGATATCTGGCTGTATAGAACTAGAGCTGATATTTGGCCGTATAGCAGTAGAACTGATATATGGCTGTATATTACCAGAAGTGATATCTGATTTTTGTATAGCACTAGAACTGATATATGGCTATATAGCACTAGAACTGATATATGGCTGTAGAGTACTATAAGTGATATCTGACTGTATAGTAATAGAAGTGATATCTGGCTGTATAGCACTAGAATTGGTATTTTGATATATGGCACTAGAACTGATATCTGACTGTATAGTACTAGAGCTGATATTTAGCTGTAGAGCAATGTAAAACAGTTAATAGTTTTAAATTAGGTATGAAAAATAAATATTATCTGCAAGGAACTGCGAAAGAGGTAAAGTAATTTATAAATTTTCTTCTAAAGGGCTAACTTGATTATTACCATTCTGCCATTGTTACCCATTGTAAAATTCCGCTTTTGCAAATGTAGCAAGAGGGCGTTATGACAAGATTGATTCTTCCAAAAAGGAAATGTACTGTATGTGATTGATTCTTCCAAAAAGGAAATGTACTGTATGTAATTGATTCTTCCAAAAAGGAAATGTACTGTATGTGATTGATTCTTCCAAAAAGGAAATGTACTGTATGTGATTGATTCTTCCAAAAAGGAAATGTACTGTATGTGATTGATTCTTCCAAAAAGGAAATGTGCTATATGTGATTGATTCTTCCAAAACGGAAATGTACTGTATGTAATTGATTCTTCCAAAAAGGAAATGTACTGTATGTAAGTGATTCTTCCAAAAAGGAAATGTACTGTATGTGATTGATTCTTCCATAAAGAAAATGTACTGTATGTGATTGATTCTTCCATAAAGAAAATGTACTGTATGTGATTGATTCTTCCAAAAAGAAAATGTACTGTATGTGATTGATTCTTCCATAAAGAAAATGTACTGTATGTGATTGATTCTTCCATAAAGAAAATGTACTGTATGTGATTGATTCTTCCATAAAGAAAATGTACTGTATGTGATTGATTCTTCCATAAAGAAAATGTACTGTATGTGATTGATTCTTCCATAAAGAAAATGTACTGTATGTGATTGATTCTTCCATAAAGGAAATGTACTGTATGTGATTGATTCTTCCATAAAGAAAATGTACTGTATGTGATTGATTCTTCCATAAAGAAAATGTACTGTATGTGATTGATTCTTCCATAAAGAAAATGTACTGTATATGATTGATTCTTCCAAAAAGAAAATGTACTGTATGTGATTGATTCTTCCATAAAGAAAATGTACTGTATGTGATTGATTCTTCCATAAAGAAAATGTACTGTATGTGATTGATTCTTCCATAAAGAAAATGTACTGTATGTGATTGATTCTTCCAAAAAGGAAATGTACAGTATGTGATTGATTCTTCCATAAAGAAAATGTACTGTATGTGATTGATTCTTCCATAAAGAAAATGTACTGTATGTGATTGATTCTTCCATAAAGAAAATGTACTGTATGTAATTGATTCTTCCATAAAGAAAATGTACTGTATGTGATTGATTCTTCCATAAAGAAAATGTACTGTATGTGATTGATTCTTCCATAAAGGAAATGTACTGTATGTGATTGATTCTTCCATAAAGAAAATGTACTGTATGTGATTGATTCTTCCATAAAGAAAATGTACTGTATGTGATTGATTCTTCCAAAAAGGAAATGTACTGTGTGTGATTGATTCTTCCAAAAAGGAAATGTACTGTATGTGATTGATTCTTCCATAAAGAAAATGTACTGTATGTGATTGATTCTTCCATAAAGAAAATGTACTGTATGTGATTGATTCTTCCAAAAAGGAAATGTACTGTATGTGATTGATTCTTCCATAAAGAAAATGTACTGTATGTGATTGATTCTTCCATAAAGAAAATGTACTGTATGTGATTGATTCTTCCAAAAAGAAAATGTACTGTATGTGATTGATTCTTCTAAAAAGAAAATGTACTGTATGTGATTGATTCTTCCAAAAAGAAAATGTACTGTATGTGATTGATTCTTCCATAAAGAAAATGTACTGTATGTGATTGATTCTTCCATAAAGAAAATGTACTGTATGTGATTGATTCTTCCATAAAGAAAATGTACTGTATGAGATTGATTCTTCCATAAAGAAAATGTACTGTATGTGATTGATTCTTCCATAAAGAAAATGTACTGTATGTAATTGATTCTTCCAAAAAGAAAATGTACTGTATGTGATTGATTCTTCCATAAAGAAAATGTACTGTATGTGATTGATTCTTCCATAAAGAAAATGTACTGTATGTGATTGATTCTTCCATAAAGAAAATGTACTGTACGTGATTGATTCTTCCATAAAGAAAATGTACTGTATGTAATTGATTCTTCTAAAAAGGAAATGTACTGTATGTGATTGATTCTTCCAAAAAGAAAATGTACTGTATGTGATTGATTCTTCCATAAAGAAAATGTACTGTATGTGATTGATTCTTCCATAAAGAAAATGTACTGTATGTGATTGATTCTTCCATAAAGAAAATGTACTGTATGTGATTGATTCTTCCAAAACGGAAATGTACTGTATGTAATTGATTCTTCCAAAAAGGAACTGTACTGTATGTGATTGATTCTTCCAAAAAGAAAATGTACTGTATGTGATTGATTCTTCCATAAAGAAAATGTACTGTATGTGATTGATTCTTCCATAAAGAAAATGTACTGTATGTGATTGATTCTTCCAAAAAGAAAATGTACTGTATGTGATTGATTCTTCCATAAAGAAAATGTACTGTATGTGATTGATTCTTCCATAAAGAAAATGTACTGTATGTGATTGATTCTTCCATAAAGAAAATGTACTGTATGTGATTGATTCTTCCATAAAGAAAATGTACTGTATGTGATTGATTCTTCCAAAAAGAAAATGTACTGTATGTGATTGATTCTTCCATAAAGAAAATGTACTGTATGTGATTGATTCTTCCATAAAGAAAATGTACTGTATGTGATTGATTCTTCTATAAAGAAAATGTACTGTATGTGATTGATTCTTCCATAAAGAAAATGTACTGTATGTGATTGATTCTTCCAAAAAGAAAATGTACTGTATGTGATTGATTCTTCCATAAAGAAAATGTACTGTATGTGATTGATTCTTCCAAAAAGAAAATGTACTGTATGTGATTGATTCTTCCATAAAGAAAATGTACTGTATGTGATTGATTCTTCCATAAAGAAAATGTACTGTATGTGATTGATTCTTCCATAAAGAAGATGTACTGTATGTGATTGATTCTTCCATAAAGAAAATGTACTGTATGTGATTGATTCTTCCATAAAGAATATGTACTGTATGTGATTGATTCTTCCATAAAGAAAATGTACTGTATGTGATTGATTCTTCCAAAAAGGAAATGTACTGTATGTGATTGATTCTTCCATAAAGAAAATGTACTGTATGTGATTGATTCTTCCATAAAGAAAATGTACTGTATGTGATTGATTCTTCCATAAAGAAAATGTACTGTATGTGATTGATTCTTCCATAAAGAAAATGTACTGTATGTGATTGATTCTTCCATAAAGAAAATGTACTGTATGTGATTGATTCTTCCATAAAGAAAATGTACTGTATATGATTGATTCTTCCAAAAAGGAAATGTACTATATGTTATTGATTCTTCCTTAAAGAAAATGTACTGTATGTGATTGATTCTTCCATAAAGAAAATGTACTGTATGTGATTGATTCTTCCATAAAGAAAATGTACTGTATGTGATTGATTCTTCCATAAAGAAAATGTACTGTATGTGATTGATTCTTCCATAAAGAAAATGTACTGTATGTGATTGATTCTTCCATAAAGAAAATGTACTGTATGTGATTGATTCTTCCATAAAGAAAATGTACTGTATGTGATTGATTCTTCCATAAAGAAAATGTACTGTATGTGATTGATTCTTCCATAAAGAAAATGTACTGTATGTGATTGATTCTTCCATAAAGAAAATGTACTGTATGTGATTGATTCTTCCATAAAGAAAATGTACTGTATGTGATTGATTCTTCCATAAAGGAAATGTACTGTATGTGATTGATTCTTCCATAAAGAAAATGTACTGTATGTGATTGATTCTTCCAAAAAGGAAATGTACTGTATGTGATTGATTCTTCCAAAAAGGAAATGTACTGTATGTGATTGATTCTTCCAAAAAGGAAATGTACTGTATGTGATTGATTCTTCCAAAAAGGAAATGTACTGTATGTACTTTTGACCGACTGCTGGATGAATTTCACTGCATTTGACTGTACCTACTTTACAAAAAAAGGGAAAACATACTTGTCTCAATTATTGTATGAAAGACCTAACTCTTATATATCTTATTTTGATTCCATAAACTTTGAAACATCAACTAACTAAACATTAGTGCATTATTGATTAAAAATCTCAAATAATCCATATAGTTTACCTTAGCTTTACCTTAGCTTCCTTGTCTCCGTGATTTTCTATCATGTTTTTTACACTCTCATGTTAATCGCTATGATGTTCCTTTTATTACATGTATTTTCAAATGTAACACGTTCGTTTTGACTTGCGTCTTTGCTTTTGTTACTCTAGTTATTTGGTATTTACTCCTTCTTACCCCACCAACCGACCCAGTGGTGGAGTGTTACTGTTTTAATTATCCACAAAGTTGATTAATTACAGGACATAAATAATACTTACCAGATAGCTAGCATTGTGAGTAGTTTAAACAATCAATGTTTTTTACATTGATTTTAGAAAGTGATATATTTGTGCATCCCTTAAAATATATTATTGTAACACTGGTACTCACATGAAGCGTGGGAGTAATCCCACCGAAAATGTTATTGTGTTACTAGTACTCTCATGTGTTACTAGTACTCTCATATGCTATATGTGTATAGCCTGTGGGTATTCCCACTGAAACAAAATGTTATTATGTTACTATAACAATAATACCTGTATTTAGCCTGAGAGTATTCCCACTGAAAATGTTATTATGCTAGTCTAACACTAGCATTCCCATATGCTGAATGTATATAGTCTGGAAAGTATTCCCACTGAAAAATGTTATTGTATTATTGTAACACTAGTATTCTCATATACTACAAGCACGTAGCCTGGGAGCAATCCCACTGAAAAATGTCATTGTGTTACTGCAACGCTAGTACTCTCATATGTTATATGCCTGTTGCCTGTGGGTATTCCCACTAAAAAAAGTTCTTTTTATATTCACGTGTGCCAAGCGACACAAATCCATAATTTCAAAGATAACCATTTCAATCACAAAAAAATCGCAAAGCAGAATCCATTATCCACTCGAACAAGAGAAGCTATTAATTTATAACAAAAGACTGCGATTTACCGCTTGAAGTTCACGATTCCAAATGCAAATAAAAAGTCATAAAATGTTCCCTCGATATAAAGATGTAGCATATTCTTTGAAGGGTGAAACATCTAGTATCTTATCAGATTGAATAAAGCAGGTCAAGAACGTATGAATTTAGGAAATAGGAAGAACACGCTCTAAATGAATCGTATACATTTGATCATAAAGATTTGTCAAACGTAATAATTTATAACGGGTAAATATTACTATCAGACCGCAAATTCTGCTTTCATGCATCAAGTCTACATTATCAGCTTCTTCAGAATTATTCATGGTATATTTTATTGGCATTCATTTTAATTTCATCAAACGACCTTTGCTATATTTTACCTAGTTTTTAGTTAGTCTCATTAAAAAAAAAGAAACCAAAATCCCAACTCCATCAATAATTTTATCTGGTGAATGGTTTCGTTTATCGCGTAATTGAGGAAGTCCATGTTGTCATGGTTACAAGCTCGAGTGAATTACCTTCAGCAACTAAAGCGTACCCGTGTCAATAATACGCCATGCTTAGCCTTTATCCGTTTGACAGTGGTGTGGATAATATGATAGTTTCTCAATTAAATGAAAATATATGGTACATTTAATTTCAATAGTTAACTGATATCTCAGATCTTTATGAGAACCAAGTCTTACAATTTTCGTATAAACAAAAACAAGCAAGCTCGATAGAGCTTTGCTGTCGTCTAGACTTGAGACTCTGTGACATAAACAATTAATGAAACTCAAAGTTAACTGACCTGTATAAGTTATATTGCTTTACCATGCTGTTGGTTGGTTTTGAACGGCACTTTCAAATAATGCATTGCCTAGATTGTGACAAGGAAGATGAAGTTAAGTGCTTTTCGCAAGAACACATTGAGGAAGTCATTCCAAAACAGACCCAGACTGAACTTGGCGGGTATCGAATCTGCGACCCTTTGATAATATGTGTCATGTTCTACCAAATGAGCTATCGATAACAATCTGTTGTTACCAATGGTTGCCTGCATCCGGAGGAAAAAAAGAGCAATGTTAAAATAATTATAGATTGCAAACGTAGACCTCCACCAATGTTCATATATGGTTTACACAAAGACAGTCTCATTATAAATCGACCGCTCCGGTGGCATAGTAGTTAGAGCATTTGCCTCGGATGCCGGAGGTCGAGGGTTCGAACCCCGTCTGAGTCATACTAAAGACTTTAAAATTGGTACTACCAGCTGCCTCGCTTGGCGCTCAGCATTAAGAAGTTAGTGTTAAGACTGGTTGGCCTAGGCTTAGGATAATGTGACTACGTGGGACATCATGCCACATGTCAATAATTTCAAGGGTACACTTTTCTGCGGCATGATGCCCCAGTGCTAGACATCATTATAAATTGTTACACTGCAGACATGGTAGCAATATGACTGGAAAATTGTTAAAGATACGTTAAAATCTAAAGCACACACACACACACACACACACACACACACACACACACACAAGTTTAAAACCTTTATTTTTGTTGTGGATTTGAAGTCATATACTATTCATGTCGGTTAGTATAACTAGTATAGGAAGAACCAGCAAAAACACCGGTAAGAACTACCAACCCACAGGAAGCTACCAGGCCAGGCCAGGCCCTAGGGCAAGGCGAACGAAGCAACCGCCTTGGTCCCCGTCCTTTTCCGCAATGCAATTTTGTTTGCTTGGGGACCCATGCTCATCGCTTGCTGCCTTGGAATCCGCATGCTGCCTTGTGCCCCGAACATCCTAGGGCCGGGCCTGGACGCTACTTGCAAGCCTTCTAAGATATACACATTCGCCAAACCCAAGGTTCAGTCCCATGTGGATAGATGTGAAGTTTAAAAATCTTTAAACTTTCCTCTCAAACATAATTCGTCCCCACCCCCACGTCCTAAAAAAGCAAAAACACAAAGGATTCATAAATCATCCTTCTTAATGCTTATTCCGTAAAATAGACTTACATAATGCATCTTTCAGATATGACTCGGGTATAAGTTTTGTCAGAAAATATTCAAAATTAAATTACAAATGATATTTTTCTTAGGCACTCAATTGGAAGAAAAAAAAAACTCCGTGAGAATAAGCAAGAAACTTTAGGTGGTGGAGAAATAAACTCCAGGAGAGGGAGAAACAAAGTCCAGGGGAGGGAAAATAAACTCGTTGCGCATTGTTACCATATTAACAATCATGATTGTTGGCTTAGTTTCCTTTTGCAGTGTAGGAGGGGCCAGGCAAACCGCCAATGAACAGTCGGAGAATAATATGCTTTGCGCATGTTCAAAACTGGGAATACGAAAAAGCTCTTAAAGATTAAGCATTGCACGGCTGCCACATAAAACTGTGATACCTACTAATAAAGATAACGCGTAAACTTGCTTATCATAACAGAAAGATCACCAACCTGACTTGTTTCCTTACTTATTTGACTGATAGGCCTTAATTTGTGGCATTTTCCATATATTATCATGATTATAGCAAATAATGAAAACAACACAATGCATGCAAAGTGAGTTTCAACAACAACAACAACAACAGTCGCAACAAAACAACAACACAAAGACTGATAATGTAAAGGCGCTAGAGTTAATAGCATTAACATTTTGTGTAGTAGCTACTTTATAGATCAGAATACGGTTTTAATTTGTGTCAGGGTCATGGCGTCCATCTTGTAATATACTATTATCTTTGTTTTACTAGTAACTTACGTCATTTATCATGGGATATGCGTCAACTGATAATAATAGTGCTGGATTTCCCAGCTCTACAAGTACCTATTCAAAATAATCAAAATTGAGATTCTTCGATCGTGAAGCTCAACAAATATACCTAATAGAATAACTGGAGTATTCAATGTGCAGCACAATGCTTTTACGACTCACCCTTCTTGGTAAAACGAGGCAATCAATCATACGTACATTTGTTTGTAATGTGACCTAACTTTCTCTTGCAGACAACAAGAATATATAAATACCTCATTTTCTCTAACAGAATGATTATTTTCTTTTTATAAGGGATTATGTATCCATGTATTCCATCAAGATTAAATCTTAAACTCCACCCACATCGAACTCTTCTTACAAAAGAGAAATAATTTTCTTACTTTGAAAACAAATCCATCTAATAAAATGTTTCTTTTATTCCTGTGAAAGAGTTGTTTTTGTAGAAAATTGGATCTTGAAAATAGCGATATTACGTCACGTTTGCTATTCTGTTATGTTGCTTGTTATGGCTCAATATTCTATGGGTAAACATAATGGCGTCACAAATAAAACCTTTTTGTATACACCTAAATAGAGATCATATATATATATATATATATATATATATATATATATATATATATATATATATATATATATATATATATATATATATATATATATATATATATATATATATATATCGGACATACTGGATCGGCTAAGTTGTTCTGTTACAGATTAAGATATGCAAACGTAAATCCAGTCATACCTATGTAGCTACATCCATAAATATAAGCACAGACAGACAGATGTACACACATACTTGCACACAAAGACACCAATATTCATCCATACATATACATATATACATTTATACTTACAATTATACCTACAATTATAAAATTATACCTACGATTATACCTACCTACCTACATACAATATTAGTTATATAGTCTATAATACATGGTGTTCGTATGCATGCATACATACAAAGGCAACGTATTCATGTATACATGCTCTCAGTATGTATGTTTCTCATATTTCTCTACTTATTTAGTGATATTAGGTTAGTAAATGGCCGCTTAACCTTAGTTACTGACCATTTAACCTTGATCTAATACATGTTGTACAAGCTGAGGTGGTCAAGCGGTTAAGGTCAGTATCCAGTGGAACCGTCCTTTAATCATGATTACAGTCTAACTGCGTAAGATATCGGTAATCAGTTCAAACCAAGATAGGATACCGTCTCCTTGATTCTGGCTGATGTCTTGGCTAACACAATCGGATTACGGTCTGGTTGGCTGGCATTATTGATGATAAACATCCATGGCGAAAATGAGTTCTTGTAAATATTTCATATAATCCGCTGTTCTGCCGAATGATGCCTTGAAATCTCCACCGTTATCGTTGAAACGTATTTACATGAGAGAAAACTGATTTATTAGGTTTATATCTAACAGAGGTTTAATATCTTAAGTAAAATTTTGTTTTCCATTTACTATTAGAATTAGTCTTAACACAATTAGATTAATATGATTCCAAATCATGAGAAATTAAAAAGTGCGATACATAATTAATTATGAAATTGGATACTAGTGACATAATGTATCATACAGGGTGTTTCATAACTGTTTTGTCCAAGATAATGTATAATAAATAATACAGCAACGACGTTTTGCTATCCAATGATGTTGCTATATGTTATCATTCGCAGCATCTCTGTCAATCCTTAGGATCATAGTTTGAATTTATGTTAATGCATTTAGCTGCCTTTCGGACCACCTCATCCATTTACGAAACAAGGATTGACCGAGACGTTGCGATCGCACCGTTTTATCATTCACGACTTCTACGTCAATCATACGGTCAAATCAATCATATACATAGCTGGAGGGGCATAATTGGATTGCAATTTTTGATTTGTTTGGCGAAGAAATTTCTAGCGGGAACTTTTTCTAAATTACTACAGCAACATACATCAGGACATGTTTCTGTTCGCATAAATAGCTGAGGTGATTCGATTGAATAAAACCTTATTAAAACCGTGGAAGGTGTGGTTACCTTTGGGACAGACAATTTCTCGGCGCAAAGATAGGCTATACGTGGACGGTACCCAGACAAATTGACCCATAATAAAGCTAAGTACAATGCGGATTTTACAAACGTTTGTTGGATTTGCTATGCATTCAAACTTAAGCCACATTAAACGGTTTTGTTGTGACCCATTTCTTCTATGTTAATTACAATTAGGGGCTCAAAACGCACACCGGCCTATTAGAAAATGACACGTGTTTTATTGATATAGACCCGTCCCAACTTTGATTGCTTTCAAATTTTCCCCCGCATTTCGAACCTATAATTTAGGATGAATATATTACCGTGTTAACTACCGTTTATAAAGGCCAAACATCCTAAAAATAAGTTTGCTGAAGAAACTATTTCACGCATTGAAATGATTTCATTCGGACTTAATCAGAAAGCTTTTTTGTGGTCCTAAATGTTGTTATTTTATATATATATATACATATATATATATATATATATATATATATATATATATATATATATATATATATATATATATATATATATATATATATATATATATATATATATAACAACCTCCTCGATGTAAATTTCTGATATACGCATGCATAGAGACAATAGGAAACGATAAGAGGTCGTCATGGAATTATTAATACATGTGGGCGGAATATCGTGGTTGAGAAAGTTCTACCAATAGAGGATGGACTCGATATGATTACTGCGCATGCAACTCGCGAGAGTTACCGAGGCGTTTTGATTGTGTCACAAATAGCCAGTAAAACATACAAAATCGATGGCTTCTCAGGTAAAAAAAAAAAACAAGCGCCACAACGCATCTTTGTTGATATTTGCTGTTTATTTCCGGATAAGGGTTTCGTATATTTCGATAATATTTGAACTTCCTAGTTGTCGACGAGGTTAAAGTCATTCAATTTACATCTTTTAGATTTTTTAATTGGATCACCTATACCGGCAAATATAAGATTTGTTAATACCCATTTTGTAGTTGGTGTTTCTCGTGTTTTCTTCACGTCGTACCTCTGCTCGTTGAGATTGACTGGAATAAATCAGGCAAGTGCAAATTCATCCAGGACACGCACTGACTACGATTTTAAACGTTCCCGTATGATGCATATGTAACAGGATAAAACTAGGTCGCAGGCTGAAGGTTGCACGTGCTTAAGCATCAGTTGTGATATGGACCTGACAAAACGATAAAATGTAAGATCACTATCAAGATAGAATTTTACTAAATGATTTGAAAGTAAATTCATATTATACTGAAAATTTCCCAAACACCAGATGGTGAAGACACAACTTAAATTTGTATATGCTATATAGCAAACAATATCAAAGTGTTAGATGATTTGTGTTATTACATACAATTTCACACACTCCACAATGTATGTATGTATGTATGTATGTATGTATGTATGTATGTATGTATGTATGTATGTATGTATGTATGTATGTATGTATGTAGGTATGTATGTAGGTAGGTAGGTAGGTAGGTAGGTAGGTAGGTAGGTAGGTAGGTAGGTAGGTAGGTAGGTATGTATGTATGTTTGTATGTATGTATGTATGTATGTATGTATGTATGTATGTATGTATGTATGTATGTATGTATGTATGTATGTATGTATGTATGTATGCATGTACATTCTCGATATAGCAGCGAGTGTGTTTTGTTGGTTGGTTGCTTGGTTTTGTTTCCAAATAGGTTTTTGATTTACAATAACAAATAATATTTATTTGGACGTCCAAAACACACATGTTTATGTTTACTAAACTGGTATACTTGGATTTTGAAAGTCTGAACGAAAATATTGAATTCAAACTGTTATGTTAACATTTAACAAATGGACGTTAAGTTGCGCTTTTGAGCCTCAGGTTACACTGTCAGATCAGGTGATTTATGTTATACATGAATAACATGGTAACGACTGGTGGCGTATCGAAGTCAAAAGGTCAGATACGAAAAGAGTGGGATGCTAACTATATAATCAACGGTGACTTGAACAATTCACACTATGCAATGGTATGTTGATCAACATAACAGAACCAACGAAACCTATAAAATTAATTCGCCACACATAAAGTACTCGTTAAATCATCGTCCATTCATCCATGATATCATCTTAAAGGGTGTACAGTCTAAATTTGTATTCAAGTTACTATGCGTGCATTATTTTTTCCGCAAGATTTATTTAAGTTACAATGGTACAGGGCAAAATATCCAGGATTATCATTTGAGGGAGATATGTTTGTAGAGGTAAACAAGTAGACAATGTAGTCTTGAGAATGGAACCATTGGGTAAAACCTAGGAAGCACCTGCATTTTAAGCGATTCCAGAGAATAATTGTTACTATCAAAAAACAATTACTATTGAAAGCGTTGCGGTTGTTTTGTGTTTCGTTCTGATTTTTAAGGAGAGGGGGACAGCAGGCAGAAGAGGGAGAAGTAGAGAACTTTGGCCCCACCCACCCTGGATAAACCTGGTATTAGATATCGATATAAATACTGCCGCTGCGGACGTTGATTTATTTATGGATGTGTGATCCATACCTGAAATAATGTTTGCAGGAAAGAACAATGCACATAAAATCAATATTTAGCATGGCTAAGACTGCCAAAGCATCACGTAATTATGATCTAAATTACGTTCCAATTGATCCAATATTTGTAAATTACTGTCTGAGTGGGTATGTAGCGTAGGAAGACAGCCTAATGTCATTAATGCTGCACCTATATGACGAGACATCCCCGTAATAACCATTTATTGATTCTCACGTGTTACATGAACGTAGTAGTCTGTTAGACTTGCGTTACCTTCTGGACTTATGACGAGAAACAGGTCCATGATGCTTGTCGTGAGACGCGACTAAATGACTCCACCGTTTGGGAGTGGTGTTTGATGATGTTGTTATCTTCTGCTGTGTATGTTTAATCAAGTAGCAAGCGGTGAATTAATAAAAAAATAACGAGTTCTAATAAGAACAACAACAACAAAAAAAATAATGCGAGTACCGAATTCAGGAAAGTTAATATGAGAGAGAGAGAGAGAGAGAGAGAGAGAGAGAGAGAGAGAGAGAGAGAGAGAGAGAGAGAGAGAGAGAGAGAGAGAGAGAGAGAGAGAGAGAGAGAGAGAGAGATTTATGACGTTTCGAAATATGACCGTAGTCAACTGTCATTATTCGAGTAGCTGTACGGTTAATGCTTCTGGAACAGTTAATTTTCAATGAGGCGATTAAAAGTTAAAGATAGTCTGAGAACATAACTATCCCATTCCATAGAGTACTTATTTGAAGGGACAATATATAAAGAAAATAGGCGTAAAGTGTAAACAGTGGCGACGCGAATGTATGAGAAGACATGAAGCATTTCTCTTTGATGGCGCTCAGACCCTGCTTCTGAGAACAGTGTTTATGCTAGCTGCCAAACTCCCTTCTCCTTAACTCCACCCCACCCCCCATAATTTTTGAAAAATCGCCCACGATATCCTAAGGTGAAGATTTTTACTATGAAAATGTCAGCTGCAGATATGCGACTAATGACACCCTGAGGGAGTGTGTGTGTTTGTTTGTTTGTTTTTCAACCTGACCCCATGCCATACCATATTTTGGGACAGATAAACTGCGCCAACTTGTACAAAACATTGCTTGCATGTCAGGACATACATTATGGCATATCAGAACTAGAATATGTTCGTGATCCCGTGGATAAGAGCGACGGTAATGATTGTCGGTGTTAACTGTTCGATCTTACACTTTTACCATCCGTTGACTCTCTCTCTCTCTCTCTCTCTCTCTCTCTCTCTCTCTCTCTCTCTCTCTCTCTCTCTCTCTCTAAGGGTTTATTGTTCGATCTAAATACAAATGTTTGATACATTCCATTTTTATAATGTTTGTTGTAATTTTACTATTTTACTACGGAAGATTTAACTATTACAACAAAATTGATTTGAGGAGTTTTCTTTTCTTCTCATTTGGATTTACTTTTTGAGAACTAGTTGTATGCGTTTTATTGGAAAGAGCAGAAGAAAGAATGATCAAATGAATGAAATTCGAGTGAGAATCTTTGTGGTCATTTCTGGGTCTGAACGGAAATACATTTTGATGCAGTATTCATGGACTGCCCAATTATATATGCTGATCAAGCCGTCGCATTGGATACCATGCTTGATTAAACGTCGAAATAGACGACAGTGAACTCGTTGATATTTACTGAAAGGTGGAGACGGGGAAAGGGCAAAGTCATAGTTCACCTTGGGCCACTTGGACCAGACGGGTCTATATCCGACAGGGATCTTGTACAGATTTTGAAAGCTAACTGACAGACGTAGATAGGGTCATTCTGCAGTCAAGTGACCTAATAAATCTGGAACTTCTAAACCAGCTAGTCTTATATCTGTTTATAACCCTCTTTGGTGTCTAATGGCTGGTTAGTCTTAAGCACAGCTAACCGGATGCCATCAAATTTTGTGTCCATGCAATCTAGCTGAAGACTTCCGATTTTCAACCTGGGTCCATGCAAGGGTTGTTTTGAAGAAACTGTCTCTCACGACTCCATTTGTGCGTGCGTGCGTGCGTATGTATGTATGTATGTATGTATGTATGTATGTATGTATGTATGTATGTATGTATGTATGTATGTATGTATGTATGTATGTATGTATGTATGTATGTATGTATGTATGTATGTATGTATGTATGTGGTACAACAAACCTTAGAAATGAAAAGCTTCAAGGGCAATACACAAGATAAAAACTAATGAGTGAGAAAACTCGCCAAGAATGAAATATAAAGCGACAACAATCAATAATTACATGGTAAAGAAAATGTAAGAATCTTGGGGAATTAAAAATATTTAGAGTCGACTGACACATTTTAAACGTGGTCTTTGAGTGGCCTAGTGGTCTAAAGCGCTTTTCGTTACGGACCACTGCCATTTCACCTCTGTCTGCTTGGGTTCGGGTCTCGGATTCGGCCAATTTGGGTAGGTGAAAAAGCTGGCCAGTAGCTTCTGGTGGGTCGGTGATTCTTTAAGGGGTTTTCCCGTGTTCTTTATCCATCATTAATACTAGGCTATCGTGTGCTAATAAAAACCGCGTTAAATCCTACAACAACTACAGCAAAAACACATTTTTAACCAATTACGGCTTTGGCTTTCCCTCAGAACATTAGGAATCTAACAGTTCTGAATAATGTACACGAGCCAAAAATGAAATGGGTTCATTGACCTAATCTAATGCACACGTATATAGTGTTCAAGTTAATTTGTTCTTCTCTATATTGATGTTACTCCTTCCGCACCAAACACGAATTTGTGTCATTTTATAGCAATAAAACTCAAAATTATGTGGAATAGAGTGTCATTGTCCTGACAGAAAAAACATTGAGTCTAGTATGTCTATTGCGTCTATTATTTGTTAAAAGATTATGTTATGTTTTAATCATTTAGGACTTGACATTAAAGAAGCATATGCTTGGCTCAGTCTACAACTAATTTTTACAAAGTTTACATATATATTCATCCTAAAACGAAATTGATCGCATTTTTAAAAAAGCAGTCGTTGGAAAATACCAAATTCGATTAGGATAACATATTCAGGGTTTAAAGACAGCACGTGGTTAATGATCTGTATGAACTCTTGCATACTTTGATCGTTAAGGTCTTCGAAACAGAGAACTGTTCATTTAAGATTCTTCTTCGAAATAGGCTTCGGCGCTGAGTATAGGAAGTTGACGTATAACTGGAAAAAGTCTCCATTTTTTAACAATACCAATGCTCTCATACTTGTGTATCAGGAAATCAAGAATTCTTATGCCGAAAACATTTTTCGATGCTAATGAACCATTAACTCGGAGGATTTTATGTGAGCCGTCACCCGGGATCAGTGAAAGTCATTCACTTTTTTCCCGTTCTACATCAAGGTTGTTGTTGATGAAGTGTTTCTCACATTTTGCTGATTTATGTGGCAAATGGTCAATTAACTAATTCCAATTTTCATCGTGCTTGCTCAGGTCTGCAATCTTAAAGTAGCTTATCTTAATATCTTTTAAGCGTGGTTTTAATATCTTTATAATGCTTGTCTGATTGATTATAGAGTAAATCATGTATCCGAACGCGCGAAAGCATTGAACTTCTTGTTGTTGCTATTGTTATAGGGTTTAACGCCATTTTTCAGCACAAGATAGGCTATACATGGCGGCCAGTATTAATGGTGGAGGAAGAATCCTGGGAAATCCCGGGAAAAACCACCGACCCACGAAAAGCTACTAGCAGGCTTTCTCACTTATCCACGTTAGCCGAGTTTGGACTCGAACTCACGCAGACAGGTGAGATGGCAGTGATCCGTAACGGTCAGCGCTTTAAACCACTCGGCCACTCGGAGCCCCACATTCAAATTATGGCTTCCAAAGTTGGTTTGGCCACGCCTCAGTCGTCCATTCCTCAATTCATGATGGATTGAAATTTGCTGTTGTTCTTACACATCAGGAGCTACAACCAGTCTGACACCGTCAAACTGAGGAAACTAATGCCTGAACTGTTAAGGTGTTGGACTCCTGAATAGAATGGCGATGGTTCCATTCACATCATCGGATCTGTCCGATTTGGCTTCCGTGGTGTATTCTTGGACAAAGCACTAAATCTAGTTATATTTATTTGTCATTATTTACTCTATATCGAATTATCACACATTTATTAAAAGTAAATCGCGCTTCGTGACCGTTTATCGACTACTAATGTGCTCTCTACTGGCAAAATTGACAGCTACACTTTCTTATGATATGTGTAAACAGAGACATATATGTAGAAAAGAGATTTTCAACTAGGTCATCACCTTTATAATACTAATTTTATATGCAAATGAGAAATAAAGAGTGTTCCAGGTACATTACATCACAAATGCTTGCACAGAGGCAAGGCGTTATCTGAATGGAAAAAAAGCTCCAAACGAAACGGCGTGACACACAGCTGCAAGATAATGGCGGCCTTGTGGAAAATAATGCAAATTAAGCGTTACTAGATAAAAGGCTGGCGGAAATACTAGAGTATATGTTGTCGTGACAAAAATAAAGGAAGAAAGATCGCAGGTATTGTGGTTAGGAGTCTCGATAATGTAAAATATTATTACTGTCAAGGTGACAGAATGACACAAATTATGCAAACAAGACATGGCTAAGTTGTACATTATTATATGACAATGTTTTTTTTCACCCCCCCCCAAAAAAAACCACGAAACAAATTATTTATCCATAGGTGTTCATGCGGTGAACCAGACATCTCATATCATTTCCTCCAAGACTGTACAAAATAACATGATATTAAATATGAAACAACAGTAATTTTGTCACATAATCATGACATAACGTCAATATTGATATGCAATCCAGTGTAATCACTCGAGATCAACAAAGAATTTAAGGACTATAAGTCGTATCTGTAAGGTGTCTAGGCTCTTATAAAAAGAAACAAAAAAAGAGTGAAGACAACAAGCTTTGTAAAAATTTAACAAATAATTTATTTCCCTAGAAAAGCAAGGTAAAAATGAGAAAAAGAACTTGTGCTTTATGAATCAAATCCAAAATTAATCCAAGAATTAATAACAGAAGTCCTACTATTAAAAATTTCTAAATGAATCTGAGCTTGAGTCCTGATGAAATTCATAATAGAAGGCGATTACATATGCAATAGTCAGCGTTGTACTGATGTGTCAATAGTTCCTTGCTGAATGACAGAAAATAATATTCCAGTTTTGAATTCCGAATACTTTCAATAAATGTTTTTGTCCAAGAATTTTGTATGAGCCCCTCAATTTCTAAGCAAAATATTCACTTTTAATTGGATAAAATAAAAATTCAACTAAACTGGTCACAACTTATATTTTAAAACCCAACTGGCAAATTCTTATGATAACATGAGTTATAAGACTAACTAAAACGCAAAACAGATGCCCGGATGGGGTCAAGTGATCATCTTTCCAGAAGTATTAGAAGATATTTTTACATTATAATTATCACGTACTCTAGGTATGGCCTTGATTCCATTGAATGTATCTACCTCTTACAGAGACTTAAAATAAAGTTGTTTACCAGAACTGTTACTTGTTCTGAATTAAGGTCACCAACTGGATACGGTGTTTCATTATTAGTTGTTTATCAAAATTAACAACCAGGTCAAACAGAACTGAATTAATTCTCTGGACAGTTTCAAATCCAGTAAATAAAGTTATATTACAATAATGTAATGGAAATTAAAAATTGAAAAAATAAAATAAAAATAAAACTAACAAACAAATAATTAAATTACATATACATACCATGAATATGTTTAACATTGCGGGTGAGTGTGTTATAATAGGTTTACAATTGCGTAAGTTTGGTATATTAAAAAATCATGTATAAAACGTAATAAGTGAAAAGTAATACCTTAAATTAACGTAAGAAACTCTCATTTAAATGTTTTGAGACAATCTGTGTTGCAGAAAATGTATTTATGTGGACTTCAATAGGCAATCTGATATTGCGTTTTTTAGGGATAGATCACGGCATTTAGATAGTATTAAGTTACGACATAATAATTAATGCGTTGTACGAAGACTAATCAAGATGCAAGGAGCGATACGTTTTTCATATACACTGGGTCATGAAATAGCGAATCCCCTAACCGTGTGCTTCTCGTTGACCAGGTCCTTTGACTGACAGACATATTTCACGAACACCTGTCAACCGATGGCTATCAAAATTTCCATACTGATTCTACAGTTACGATTGGTGCTAATAATATGGAAGAAAATTCCGAAAAATTCCTAAAATACATGCATTAAATTGATTACTCGCTTGATTACACTTCCCGCAAAGAGTGCGATTCGAATTAAGTCAAATATTTAAAAAAAAAATGAAAACTGTTAAGGTAAAATAAATGAGCACTTGCATACTCCAGAAGAAGGTACTTTGTAGAGTTCCGATGGATTTTACGATTGTCACTAACTGTGAATGTTTAAACTAAATATTGCGCAGCAGGCTTAATTGCGTTGAATATGACATGCACACAGGTATATATCCATGTTTTCTAGAGGGGATTCTATCGTGTATCGAATAGGTCACGTATAAGGATATAGTTGACAATTATTTACACTTAGTTCTATACATCTCAGTGGTGATTTGGTGACATTTCCTTGTATTTGTGATAAATTGTTTTGTTGTTTTGTGAATAACATTTAACTACAGGGTATATTAGCTACTATCGTACTACAGTGCTGGCATTTGTAAAGGCATGGGAATGGCGTGCATTAGAAAGCAGGATACAAGGAGTCAGACTGACCTGGCTGATGGTCTACACAAAGGGGAAATATTAGACGAAAGGCATACATCTGGTACATTTCACCTTGAAACATTTACCATGATACCAAGAAAGTTGTATTAGATCTAAACTTAAAATTGATTAATTAGTAAAGTGTTGAAAACCGAACTACCAGGTGGGGTATAATAGAGGGATATAAAGTGTGTACAGAAAGATATGTGAATAGAAAATATGAAAATATTTCAGACTGTTAATTTTGACAATCACCATAATAACTGAGACTAATAATTGTGGCTTCATTATTAATACCAAAAGACTTTAAGAAGAACTGTGTTGCTGTATTCGTCATAAATTCTACCTATGACCAAAACAGCCGCCCCGTCCTATTTTACGAACTACTGCCGCCGTTATTTAAGATCGACTAAAATCCAATTTAAGTTTTTTTTTTTTTTTTTTTTTTTTTTTACAAAATCCACTTCTCTTTTTCTCTAAATGAATCATTCAAACGTGTCAGTCACATTTCATTGCAATTACTAATTAGCTCCATATTGCTGCGTGAAACGGTGTGGACAAAGGAGTATGGACTGTTGTTGCATTGTGTGGAGAAGACGAAGAAGTAATAAAACTTGTTTACGCACAAAGAGCGCCGTTGTAATGCCAGTGTCATTATTCATCACCCAAAATTTATTTCAACAAAGCCCAATGCACCATCAGTCTCAATGCCCATTATGTGGTCTTATTTAAAAGCTCTAGAGATAAATCGCACGTGCAAGTGTTAGCCAAACAGTTAGGAACTCCTTGGCTGACACATGGGTACGACGATGCCATTCAATCCCTACATGCCTACTTAATCGTGGCTTTAAAACACCCAACCCCCGATTATTTGCTATTTCGAACCCATTTGTTTCACAACTGGTACCAAGACGGAGGGTCTGTCGTGTACACGTCCCCGTCGACGTAAAAGAAATTAATTATAGAAACCTCGGACACATTTGGTATGTTGCATACATCGTCCATATGAAATCCCTTCAGTCTCATCTTCATACCAAATTGATTCGTGCCTTGCACGGCATCACTCGAGGAAAATATCCACAAATACATATTGGTGCCTTAGAAGCCAGTCTCAGAAAAGTATTACGATGGGTTACGTCAATTACTTCAAGGCCATCATTCACATCTCTCGTCAAAACAAACGGTTTTTTTTAGAGAAATAAAGTAGCCTTGACTCAACTGGTAGATCCTCACATCAAAATTCAAACCAAAAAGGAAATCATTTTTAAACTTGGAGGTAGCTGTTTTCTAGGTGTTATCACAATTTACACCTTCTTAAAATGGGATCCCCATGCTCCCAAGTCATCCCTAAGCAAAAAACCACTCCGCAACCCAAGTGTACCCAGAATAAAAAGAACAGTATGTTAAGGCCATGCCACATTCACAGGAAAAGAGAATTCTCCAGAAAACAGATTCTTCCCGCAAGAGAGGCACTACAGTCCTGGCAAAACCTTACATTCCCAAACCATGACCATCAGCGACGGTGACCACGTCTCCAATAGACTCAGGTTCCTCCACTTTCACGTTGCTAGCGATGCAAGCAAAACCAATTTTGACCCCCGTTCTTCCCCATCTGATGCAAAAATGGAAACCCGTGTCTCCAGGAACTTTTTCTCCAGTGGTGATACCCTCCTTCTCTTTATCCGCAACTGAAGCTGCTAACAAAGAACCTGTCCCCAAAATCAAAGTCCAAGATAGATCGGGTTCGGGTATGCTACAAAGTTTACTGGATTTATCCAAGTAAGAACTGACGCTATTTAGTCCGTTCCGAACCCTCCACTACGCGTGATGCCTGTCAACAAGTTGATACGACGTAGAGACAATCAGTGGCGACACATTACACTATACAAAAGACCCGGGGCAAACAATATGTATCACTGTTTATGTGCTTCTGATCGCCAAAAGATGTCCCCTAAAAGAAGTGCACACCTCCACCACCATCCTCGTTCTCCTGTCCAAAATGGAAAAGGAAAAAGAAAAGGTCGTTTGAACCATCGTCCCTAAAAAGCGCTTAGCGAAGATTCGATGTCTACCCTTGAAAAGGCCCCATCGTCCAAAGAAAAATGAGGAGCAATCAAAGGGGATGATTGTTTGTCAATATAGGAGAAGGCGTCATCACATTTTACGAAAGTCAAAGAGTTGGTCAAACGACTGGTTACACACCTTATACCTACTAAAAAAAAGAAAGATAAAATGGCGTGTGCCAAGTCAGCGATGACAGTGTATTTTTGTGTGTAACCCGGAACAAACAATGATGTCACCCCCAGAAGTCATCCCTCTTCTACTCCCAGAGGAAAGAAAAGGAAAGGACTGCCTCATTGTTTAGCCAAACACTGGGACGTGCTGTCCGTCCTGTCCAAAACCCCTCCACCCATGCAAAACCAACTCATTCAAATTGCCTCCAAAGACGTCATCGATATTATATGCGAATTTTGTTTGAATATCTTGAAAGGAATGATATCTTTGTCTCAGCATTAAAAATAATGCTTAGACAAGTATCGACACGTTCATCGCTAAACGATGCAAAAGAAAATACTTAATTCGTCAAAAGAAAAAGATGTTGATATAACGCGGAGGATTTGTGACCTATTGGTAGCACCGTAATTGAAAGGAACATTGGGAAAAAATGATTCCAAAAATCAAGCCGGGGGTTGTTTCACAAATGGGTTAAAGACAAAAAAGAACAAGAAGATGAAAAGGACCTCTAAGCTCAAAATATATCAGACGTGACCTTTGGGATCTGATGGAAAGAAGAAAACTTATTTTAGTGACCTAAAAACAATGGATGGAATTCCATAGCTGGCAACAAGAACGGACCACGCACTGAACTCCAAATCCTCATTGGACCGAGATATCCCAGTTACAACACGAATTTCAACCGTTGATGGATCGTAGCGAATTGTCAGAAACGGAAAAATCTCAACAATACGGTCCAGTGCTTCAGCGACGTCAACTAATTCACCAGAAAGCTTTAGACGAAAAGGCTCAAAAGACTTTAAAACACTGATGAAAATCCATGACCAAGACAGACGCAGCTCCAAGGATGCTTGATGAAGAAGAGGCACGAGAAGTCTTTGAAACACCGTCAGTAGTTCCCATCCTAAGTAAGATTGCAGCGTTCTTCTTGACCCTTCTCCCACACCCCAATGAGAAGAAAGTAACGCCTGGCAAAGAATTTGACAAAACAAAGTGGCATCATCGAGTACCATAAAGTGGCTCGTCGCCTACCGATTAAATTTTCGGACGCCAAAACGTTGGCCATAACGTTTTGTCCTGAATTGTTTGGCATTTTAGGTGGAAACCTCGAGGATTAAATTTGATCGTTGTGTACCTGTTGTGCTGGAGCATGAAGTGGTGGTACACACATCCGCAACCTATCTATGTATGTCTCTATTTGTCCCTAGAGAAGCGCGTTTTTAGGTCAGATCCTTGCCACACTATTCTGCCTGATTGAGGCAGGTTGTTGCCAGTGTCCACTGCCGTGACATCAATTCCTTTGTCCCTAGACAGTCCCAATCCATTGTGAAGATACATTCCTTATGTTAAATTCTTCATGTTAAATTCTCATTGTCCCCACTGTACAAACTACCAAATTTAACATCGTCCCCCATTGTCTCTAGGGTGTCCCCATTAACTACTCACGGTAACCGTATTATTAGCTAGACAAAGGCCTGTACAGCAAGTACATGAATAGTCTTCACTTGTCTGAATTAGTTTGCGAGAACGTTAATGCTTTGAAGAATTTGATGCATAGATTGGATAGCTCGTCCTCGAAATAAAAATGCATATAATTGTTGTATACTTTCCTTATTTGACTATGTTGGTTGCATCTGGAATAATCATACTATGCGAGAAAAAGAATCACTGGAAAATTAAATTCCAGGTTATGAGAATTGTAACATGTGCAACCAAGAATGCTTTCGGAACAAAACTGCATAAAGATACTTGGCGAGGAGTCTTAAATACTCGACGCTGCATGCATAAAATATTTCACTTTTGTAAAATATATCGCTCGTTCATCCAAAAGTAGTCAGACCGCTTTGTGTAACCGCTCCAGTGGACTAACTGGTTAAAGCGTTCGCCTCGGATGCGGGAGGTCGCTAGTTCGAACCCAAGCTGAGTCATAACAAAGAATTATAAAAATGGTACTAATAGCTGTCTCACTTGGGGAGGTTAGTGTTAGGACTGGATGGCCTGGTGTCAGCATGAAAATCCAGTGCTCGACATCACTATAAACAGCCACACTGAATAACACAAACACGTGCGCGCACACACACACACACACACACACACACACACACACACACCGCTTTGTGTAGAACTGCCTTCCGCAATTCAAAACTTGGAATAGGTTTCCAATAGAATAATATTCAGACCGACTATTCAGAATTTCAAAACTTGTTGAATCGGGATCAACACATAACTCTTTCGTATTATTATATCGGAGATCACTGCATTCAAGCCCATTCGTATAATTGTGTTGGTGATCGCTTGCATTAAACCATTATGCACTATTGAGAATTAATTTATTTGTTAAGTTATTCTTAAATTAATGGTTCAAACAACTAGTATTGCACTTGCTCACACATGGAAACATCCAAAGTTGTAATTTTTTTTATAGTTGTTTACTAACGTATGTTAATATATCAAGTTAACTTGTTGATTTGTAAGACTGGAGATCAGGTTATTTTTGCTTGAATTTTACGTCACTTTTAAGTCCACTCAGTATGTTTTGTTTGTTTGTGGAGTAAGTTTATTTATGTTTTCCGTCTCCTTCTGAACAAATGAAAATATCTTGGCGGGCTGTTTGCATTCCAGTCAAAACTTACTTGCCTTTTATAGTGATTGTATAGCTTGCAAATTGTACGCAATGTTGTCGGCAATTCCTATTTTATCAACAAACTTCCAAAGGTCAGCAGACTGTTTTTTTAATGACTGACGCCTATAGTGTCATTTAATAATCTCACTTTAGATACTGTTTTTAGCTTACAACTTGCACAACTGCCTGTATAATTAGGTACTGACCTTTTAAGTTTGTTTAGGGGGTAGTGTTGGGTAGAGCAGCAGTTTTCTTTGAGCTGAGATATTTTTTCTGCTGTCTCAAAATATTTTCCCAATATTATAGTGAATATAATATGGTGTTATTTTGATATAAATTAGAGCAAGATATCTTTTACAGGTATTGACAGACAGAAATCTCCCCCAAAGCTCAAGGCCTCTGCCCAAGAACATTAAATTGTTGAACCCTAATGTAACCGCGGTATACTGTGGTTTGTATTTGGATATGTCCATTTACACAGCTCTAAATTTTTTTAAAACCTGTAGTAAATACTTATGAGGCACACTTTTTTCTTGCTAGATGTTTGCCACTTTGTTTGACACACGCTTACCATAAAATTATCTCTTTCCCTTGTACTGCAGACGTTACTTTTCAATCAATAAATAAATATAGAACCCTCTAAGTTTAATATAATACAAGCAGAACTTATTTAACAGGGCTTTTTTAAAATATAAACAAACATGACTGGTTCTCGATA